>CAUYLG010039966.1:0-73313 GCA_963573385.1 Cacajao melanocephalus
CCTCTCCTCGCCTCTCCTCTCCTCTCTTCTCCTCTCAATTCTATTCTCGTCTCTTCTCTTCTATTCTCTTCACTTCTCTTCTCTTCTCTTCTCTTCTCTTCTCATATCTTCTCTTCTCTTCTTTTTCTTTTCTTTCTTTTTGACAGAGTCTCACTCTGTTGCCCTGGCTGAAATTCAGTGGTGCGATCATGGCTCACCATTGCCTCAACCTCCCAGGCTCAAGGGATCCTCCGTTTTAGCCCCCCAAGTAGCTGGGACTACAGGTGCGTGCCACCATGCCTGGCTGATTTTTGTATTTTTTGTAGTGACAGGGATTTGCCATGTTACCCAGGCTGGTCTCAAACTCCTGGGCTCAAGTGATCTGCCCATCTTGGCCTCCCAAAGTGCTGGGATTACAGGTGTGAGCCATTGTGCCTGGTCTCTCCTATTTTCTATTCAATATGAAGAGCTATAATCAGATTTTAAAAAAGGTAAAGTATCCACAGGAAGAGAGGGATGCTGGAAGTTGCATATGCATTGAGCTGTGTTTTTGTTGCATCTCAGATGTTAGGATCCTACTGTATGACATTTTACAAGATTTCTGTTTGTTAATTGTTGCAATGTTGATGTGCCCTTCACTTTGAGAGTGAAGCGGATAGACACTGCAGGTGCTGAGGTCTCTCCTTCCTGTCCTGCCCCCTGTATGTCAGCTTCCACTGCAGCAGGGCTGTGGTACCAGTGGCATGGGCACTTGTGAAATGGGAGCCGAGGCTGCAGTCAGAGTTCACACAGGAATGTCTGGTAGAGGTGTTCTATCTGGGAAGGAAGTGCTAAAGGAAATATTTTATGATACCCACAACCTTGTACAATCAGGAGCCTTAGAAATATGCAGAAATGGGCTGCAGCTCGAGCTTCTGGGTCCTGATCATCTGAGGAAATCAGTTAGTACAAGAACATATGTCCTAGAGAAGCCCGGGCTCTCTTGAGACCTTCATTGCCTAGTGTCTCTTTTTTTTCTCTCTCTCCCTCTCTCCTTGTCTTTATCTGTTTCTTTTTCTTCCTCTCTTTCTGTGTTTTTTACTCTCTAGATTTGTTATTTTCCCTTCACTTCTTTGTTTCCTTCCTTTTTCCCCTCTCCCTCATCCTCACTCCTTACTCTTTTGTTTTCTTTTTCTTTTTCTTTTTGAAATGGAATCTCACTCTGTCACCAGGCTGGAGTGCAGTGTTGCGATCTTGGCTCACTGTAACCTCTGCCTCCCTGGTTCAAGTGATTCTCTTGCCTCAGCCTCCTGAGTAGCTGGGATTATAGGCACATGCCACCACACCCTGCTAATTTTTGAATTTTAGTAGAGATGGGGTTTCACCATGTTGGCCAGGATGGTCTGGATCTCCTGACCTCATGATCCACCCGCCTTGGCCTCCCAAAGTGCTGGAATTAGAGGCATGAGCCACCACACCCAGCCTCATCCTCACTCTTTTCTGTTCTCACTTTTCAGGGCTTAAGGCTCTGTCTGCTAAGTCTGCTGATTGTCTCCCTCTGATCATTCTTCATGGGTTTTTCTAGCTCTTGTTGGCTTTGGCCTGAATCCTTCCATCCAAAGTGGGCCAATGTATTACTCTCAGGGAGCAAGAAGTATGGATTTTTAATGACTGTCCTGTTGTGGTGACTTTATCTGACCATGGAAAGGGTACTCACTGGGCAGCTGAGGACTTTAAGTCATCATCTTCTTTCACAAACCCAGAAGATGGGCAGCTTTCACCAGCAGCTCTGCCAAGCAATGACCTCAGCCATGGACCTATACTTCCTCTTTGATGATGAAGGTTATTGTCTTTCTGATAGATTGAGGAAACTCGGCTTCACATTGACAAGATCTCAGAACATGTGGAGGAGGCTAAGAAACTCTACAGTATCATTCTCTCTGCACCGATTCCAGAGCCGAGTGAGTGTTTACTTAGAACCGAGTCACCCAACAATCACCCTTTCACTGGGGCTGAGCCAGCCTTGTTTTCTTGGCCTTCGTGAGCAGCAGGGGAGTGTACAAGTTACAGGGCGCTAGTGTCTGTGTTATATCATTTCCCTCTCCTTTACCTTACTTGAGCTCCTACTGCCTGACCACAGTCAAGGTTTCCTCTTCATGATCCCACTCGAACCATTTAGCAAGACTTTCCTATTTCCCAGCTAGTCCCTCTCCTGACTAACCACGACTCTCACTGCCACTGACACACCCTGTGCCCTGTCCTGCCTCTGAGACTGTGCTTGTACTATTTCCCCAGCCTGAAATGCTTTTCCCAGTTCCCTTTCCAAACCTTGCTAGAGCAGGTCCATTTTTTTTTCGTAAGGTTTTCCAAAATGGTTCAAGTTCACAGAAATCCCTTCTATCCCTAAAGTTTTGTTTGTTACCACCACCAAGGCAAACCTTTCCCCCCGCAACTGTTTGCATGAGTGTCCAGCCTTTTGGCTTCCCTGGGCCATATTGGAAGAATTGTCTTGGGCCATACATAAAACACACTAACAGTAGCTGATGAACTAAAAGAAAGGTTTGTGCATAATTTTCCTGATATCTGCCACCACAGATAAAAAAAGTCCATGCATTCCAAGGGTTGGACACGGCTGGCTTAGGGCTATATTTTCAGTTCTTAAGAACAGGAACAAACCTGACACACTGTCATTCCACTCTTTCATTTTTCCCGTGGGCCCTATTACTTAAAGACTGAAGTGGGAACACTTTAGCAGAGCATGTGGGAATTGTCTTGGTCACATTCCTGTCTTCCCAGCCAGCCTGTCTCCTGCCATCCTCCTCCTGCTCTCCATGCTCCAGCCAGACCAACTCTGGCTGTTCTCCAGACATTTCCTATTCACTCATACCCTTAACTTATGGTTTCTTCTCGTGAGATTCCTGCCCTTAGTCTCTTTCTCTACCTGGCTGACTCACAGTTCTCGAGACTCAGTCCTGCTCACCTCTGTCTTTAGAAGCTTTTCCAGGTCCCTCCAGGCTATGCACACCTTGACCAGAACTCATACTTTACTCCACGCTGCATGTTAGAGCTGCTGACTTATTTCTCCCTTGTCCTCCACTAGACTCTAAACACCTTGCAGGAAATATCTAGATCTTCTTTCTGATTCCATAGTTTCTAGCTCTGTTCCACAGTTGTAGTAGGGGCTGAAGGATGGCTTTTGAATGAATGGTTCTAGCTAATACTTAGTTTGCTCCATACAACCTAGGATTGCTCTGGGTGTGTAGTAGGTATGTCATAAGTATTTGCCTCATTTTAAGTTGATTAGCCTTGGTTGAAATCTCTTTTCCCCGTAAGCTCCCTAGAACCTTCTCAACTGAAGCCTCCATGGTACGTTCTTCCCTCTAAAAGCAAATTTCTCACAATTTTATGTGTTGCAGGATTACCTGGGAGGGTTGAAAGGGCTGATTTTGTGGTTCCAACTCTGGGTGTTTTTATTCTGTGGACTGGGATCGGGTGCCTGGAAAATGCCTTTTAAAAAATAAGCAGTCTGTGATCCTAATGACAGATTCTGGGGAGTGCACTGGGATAAATCCTGTTCTGGGCAGTGTATGCCTGAGAAAGCTCCCCTCCTCTGATTATGATTGCTGTAGCCCACGGAAGAATCAGTCCTCTCCTTTCTAATGGATTCTGCCTGCCTTTGTTTACCCAGAAACCAAGGATGACCTAGAGCAGCTCACGACTGAGATTAAGAAGAGGGCCAACAACGTCCGTAACAAACTGAAGAGTAAGAAGGGAACAAAGGGAACAAGCTACTCCTTACCGCTATCTGTCTCAGCTCCCCAGGGTCTAGCTTTCCGAACTGAAACTCCTCTTATTGGAAGTGACACCACTTGACCCATCTTTGCTTGTGGTTTGGGCTCTGTCCCTGCAATGATCCATTGTAGCCCCAGAAATTTACCTTTTCTTAAATCCTGACTGTACTTGAAAGAGTCCAGAATTGAAGCTAGAAGACGAGAATAAAAATGTGCTTTTAGCTGCTGAGTAGTTGTGTGACTTGGTTCTGGTTCTTAAACTTAGTCTTTCAACTTTTCTTTTCTTTTCTTTTTTTTTTTTGAGAGAGAGAGGGTCTCACTCTGTGCCCCAGGCTGGAGTGCAGTGGCATAATCTTAGCTCACTGCCACCTCCACCTCCTGGGTTCAAGTGATTCTCCTGCCTTAGCCTCCTCAGTAGCTGGGATTATAGGCATGCACCACCATGCCCAGCTAATTTTTGTATTTTTAGTAAAGATAGGGTTTTACCATGTTGGCCAGGCTGGTCTGAAACTCCTGACCTCAAGTGATCCACCTGCCTTGGCATCCCAAAGTACTGGGATTACAGGCATAAGTCACTGTGCCCAGCCCATCCACTTTTCTCTTATTGGTCTTATTTCCCTGGCGACTACACACTTAAAAAAAGAAAGAAAGAAAAAGAGTCTTGCTCTGTTGCCCAGGCTGGAAGGCAGTGGCACAATTTTGGCTCACTGCAATCTCTGCCTCTTGGGTTCAAGTGATTCTCATGCCTCAGTCTCCCAAGTGGCTAGGATTACAGGCGTGCACCACCACGCTCGGATAATTTTTGTATTTTTAGGAGTGACAGGGTTTCGCCGTGTTGGCCAGGCTGGTCTCAAACTCCTGGCCTCAAGTGATTCACCTCCCTTGGCCTCCCAAAGTGCTTGGATTCCAGTTATGAGCCACAATGCCCAGCTACTTATATACATTTGAATAGTCATTTTAGAAATATATAGATGCAAGAGATATCATTCAGTCTACAGCTGTTTCTTGGTGGGCTAGGCATACTGCCTTCTTATACCCTCACTCTCTCCATTTGGGAGAGTATAGTTCAATAAAGCTACTATCATAGATTCAATTCTTCCAGGGCCCAGAAGATTTGCTTAGTTCTGTGGCTGTAGCCTGCATTCTTGCCCAGTATAGTTGGTGCATGCATGCTATTGATAGAGGAGAAAGCATTATTGCTCAGCCCAGTTTACCATTTATTCCCCTCAAGTAAATTGCAATAACTATTTTAAATGGAGGGGTCATTAGTAGCAGATTCCGGTAATAACAGTGATAGTGCGCCTGCCACTGTGCTGGGCACTTTATGTGTCTTTCTGACTTAATCTTCTCATTAGTATTGTGAGGGAGGGACTGTTACTCTGTTTTACAGATGAGAGAACAGGTCCATTAAGAGAGGTTAAGTGGCTTTTTCAAAATCACACCTAGTAAGTGCAGGGCAAGGATTCAAGCCTAACTCTCTTGGTGACCAAAACCCATGCTGTTAATTGTTATGCTAAAATATGGTCATTGTAAAGGTTGTGGAATGCATGTCCTGTGGCTCACCTGGGAGATGACCTTTTGAGGTGACACCTACCTGTTGTTCCATCTCCATGGGCTGGGGTTTGTGGGAATGAGTGAGGAAGTTTCACTGAACAGCCTGTTTCTTGGAGGAGGAGATAGACTGTGAACATAACCTTCCTCCTCTTCAGGCATGGAGAAGCATATTGAAGAAGATGAGGTCAGGTCATCGGCAGACCTTCGGATTCGGAAATCCCAGGTAAGACTTTTCCTGGTTTAACGATTATCTAGCCCGGTCTCATTATTTTTCCTTAACTGTGGAGGGATTATTTTTTAATACAGTCCTTATTTGAAACTCAGTTTTAAGAACTGGTAGAGGGGAACTTTCCAGGTTGAAATAGGGATCAGGGCCAGAATCCAGCCCTTTTGGCCCCTCTCTTACCCTCCTCCTCTAAGGAGGCCCCTGAAGAGCTTCTTCAGGCTTCCTAGAGTACAGCGTAGGATTTAGTGTGCCTCCTTGTTTTACAGGAGAGGAAATTAATATCTTCTCTCTAACGATTGCTAGTCATTGGTTGTCACGTTTGGAGCTAGGCACTTTAGGGGTCATGAAAGATATGATCTTTGTCTTTAAAGAACTGGCATGCCATTCAAGTGGCATGGAAAGCTATTACCTAAGACCCAGCAGGAGGATGGGATAAGAAGACACATGTGGCCAGGTGCGGTGGCTCATGCCTGTAATCCCAGCACTTTGGGAGGACGAGGCAGGCAGATCACCTGAAGTCAGGAGTTCGAGACCAGCCTGGCCAATGTGGTAAAACCCCATCTCTACTAAAAATACAAAAATGAGCCAGGCATGGTGGTGCATGCCTGTAGTTCCAGCTACTTGGAAGGCTGAGGCAGGTGAATCACTTGAACCCGGGAGACAGAGATTGCAGTGAGCCAAGATCATGCCACTGCACTCCAGTCTGGGTGACAGAGCAAGATTTCATCTCAGAAAAAAAAAAAAAAAAAAGACACATGCATGGTGCTCTCAGCATCCAAAGATCTCAGGAAGAATTAGGGGTTACCCTCCTCTCAGGAGGCTGGGCCAGAGTGCCAATGTGAGCAGGCTCAGGAACCAGTTTCCCCTCTCTGAGAGGTACAGGGGCAGGAGTAGGGTGTACATGTGTATGTGTGTTGTCAGCAGTGGTTGGTAGTGGTCGGGGGTAGACGTAAGGAGCAGACATGAAGACAATAGGCTTTCTGGAGGAAAAAGTTTGCTGTGGGATAGTGGGCACATAATTTTTAGTAGATAATGTAGTGCCACATTCTAGAGGTCTTTGAGGAGCGGTTTAGAGAATTTGGATCTGATGTTGTAACTTACAGGCATTTGCTTCAGGTGGCAGTACATTAGGAGGATTATTATGGTAGCCATTTAGAAACTGTTTACAAGTGGGAAGGAGGCAGGGGACTGGAAGGTCCCTAGTTAGGTTTTTGCAATGGTTTTGGTCTAAATTTGCATGGTGGTAGTGGGTTTGGAAACGTATAAATATTAGTGATTTTCCAAAGGAGAAACCAGTAAGTAGGGCTTGATGCTCACAGGTGAGCAAGGAATACAAATTCTTAGGAAGGTTTTAGCTTAGGCATCCAGGGCTATTGAGAGAATGCATCTGCTTAGAAGCAAGATAAGTTAGGGAGATGAGTTTAGGGTAAGAACTCAAGGATCTTTGGTAAGTATGACATGTGGGAAGGGAATCTGACAGTTTTAGAATGCAAGCCAAGTGTTGTGCCACAAAAATGTTACTAGTCCACGTGGCTGTAGGGCTTAGAGATTTAGAGATGACCGCTGGCCTCACAATTACCTTGTGAGGTCAGCAGTAAACCGGTTTCAGTAAACTGGTGCTGAAACCATGCTTTGGAAAGGGTAGTGGACTCTCCCAGGGGCGCAAAGCTAGGAAACAAAAACCTTGGGTTGATACCTGGTCGATTCCAAGTCCAGTGCTGCTGTAGACGGCTATGTGGGGGTGGGGAGGGGTTCCATAGCAGTTACAGAACCACTGGGGGCTGACTGCATTTTACATCGTCCCACAGCACTCTGTCCTTTCTCGGAAGTTTGTGGAGGTGATGACCAAATACAATGAAGCTCAGGTGGACTTCCGAGAACGCAGCAAAGGGCGAATCCAGCGGCAGCTCGAAATTAGTATGTGCTTGAGGTTTGGCGTGTGCCCTCCACCTTTCCTGCCACCTGGTTGTCCATCCCAAGTTTTGAGGCCCTGGGAGAGCAAGCAGCATGCATACTTTGTGCCTAAGTCTAGGGCAGATCCTACCGCATTGGCATATCCTGAATGCTGTGCTGTAGGCTGAAAGGTGACACCGTGTTTATCAGGCCCAAGCAGTTTTATTGTATGGGGTCCAGCATCTTCTCCTATATAGAAGGGAATTGCTTGCCAAGCAGTTGCTCTCCTGTGGACTCATTGTATCATTTTGCTGTCTGTTTGACAGAAAAGCACATTTATGAAATAAAAAGTATGGTGTGAGTTGCTGGGAGGAATAGAGAAATAAATAAAGCCATACCCTTTAGGAATTTAGTAGTGTGGAAGGCAGAGCCCTTCGGGGTGGAAGGTGCTTTGGGTGAGAGGTGAGAGGAATGGTATGAATGTAATCAAGAAAGAGCAAGTGTGTTTAGGAGTGGCAGATTGTCCAGGGTCTGGGAAAAGGGTGTGTCTGGAGTAACGTAAGATTAGGATGGATTGAGGGAAGGCTTGCCCACGAACTGGCATGTTATGAGGGCCTTGGACGCCATAGTGTAGTGAATGGGGCAAAGAAATGCTCTGAGCTGGGAAGCCATGTAATGAGATATGTGCTTTAGGAAGGTAACTGCTGATACTGTTAAGGATGGCCTGGATGAGGGGAGAAATAAGATGAGTCAGGAGGCAATTGGGGGAGTGTTGTAAAGGCCATGGTCTTTATAGGGAAGTCACGTTCCTAGTTTTCAGGGACCTTATCAAATGGTGTTTCACTGTGATCTTATATTTGATGCTCTGCTTCTTTTGTTATAAAGCTGGCAAAAAGACAACAGATGAGGAGCTGGAGGAGATGCTGGAGAGTGGCAACCCAGCCATCTTCACTTCTGGGGTGAGTGCCCTGTGTGCTCGGATAGCACATCCCTCTCATGAGCGCATGCAGTCCAGCAGGTGGAGGGGGTGCTGCAGGTGCAGGGAGTTCAGGGAGGCAAGGAGCTCCTCAGAAGTGTGTGTGAGGGCTGGGAGAGGGGCAGCCTTTCCTGCAGGAGTAGCTGACAGTCTCTCTGTGTGTGGCCTGTTGTAGATTATTGACTCACAGATTTCCAGGCAAGCCCTCAGTGAGATTGAGGGACGGCACAAGGACATTGTGAGGCTGGAGAGCAGCATCAAGGAGCTTCACGACATGTTTGTGGACATCGCCATGCTGGTGGAGAATCAGGTAAGCGGCAGTGAGTCCCGGCCTGGGGAGGGAGGAGAGGAAAACTCAGGGTCTCTAGAGAACAGGAAGGGAGGGAATACTGGAAGCCAGTGAGGTAGGGTGCGAGAACCATTGGGAATTTGCATGAAAGAGAAACAGAATCCCATGGAAAAGTGTGCATTCGAATTGAACGTTGGCACTTTGGGTGATCTTGGCCTTTTCATTCTTGCCTGTCCTTTTGGCTTTGCAGTCATTGCTAGTTGACACAGAGGTTGATGTGTTCTGTCAATTACCTAGTTCCCCCAGATTTTTAAATTTTTAAATTTATTTTTATTTTTAAGATGAGGTTTTGCTCTGTTGCACAGGCTAGAGTGCAGTGGCATGATCACAGCTCACTGCAGCTTGACCTCCCAGGCTCAAGCAGTCATCCCAGGATTTGTCTTTTTTCTTTCTTTTCTTTTTTAAAAATCAGAGACGGGGGTTCCTAATGGTGATGCTTTAAAACAGTTTCCTGATATGGACTAGTTCACAGATGACATTGAAAATGTGATCTTTTCTCTGGTTCACAGGGAAAGCTTAGGTTTAACAGAAGTTTTTGTTTTGTTTTTCCTGTTTGTGTTTTTCTAAAAATTTTGACACCTTTCACTAAGGCACAGAGCAGACAACAACACGAATGAAGGAGTAGTAAAATAGCATTTGCAGAAAGACTCACAACACTCATGGTGCTTAGTTTGACAGCTCACTTTGTTCCAGGCATGCTTGCTTGGGATAGAGTTCTGGATTGCCTGCATAGGGTGCCAGTTTCATGTAGTCAGATGGTTCCCAGTTCTTACGGGACAGTTAAGTGTGCCACAGGGTCATGGTGCGGCGCACTGTTGCCATGAACTTCCAGCTGCTCTGACACCTGGATAGGAGGGAAAATTGCTTCCATAGTAGGCAGACTGCAAAACCTGGTTGAAGCCCGAGCACAGCCTGACTGGTTTTTAATGTTGGTTCCCTGCTGAGGACCTGGGTGGTTTCCCCGATTCCCCACTGGCCTCCGAGACCATTTCTCAAGTCCCTCCATCCCACCTTTTCTTTTTCCCCACACTGCTTTGCCGAGGAACTGGCTTGAGATTCAAGTGATGGTAAGTGCCTTGTTCTGTTTACAGACCGCGATAAAGTGAAAGAGTAGGGTTGAGAAGGGTCTGGGTAGTTGAGGAGAATTCCTAAGACACCTAAGATTTGTTAGAATGATTAAACTTCCCTGTCAGGAAGTCATTGCTAGGAAACGGTTGGGAATCTTATCAAGAGACCATTGTCTGGAAGGGAAAATATAACCAAATAGCCTGGGTAAACCCAATGTCTGTCACTTAGAGGGCCTGGAAATAACTTAGAGAAGGCAAATGTTCCCCACCTCAGATACTTACTGAGCACCTACTGTGTGCCAGGCACTCTTCTGCAGTAAGTGAATATACTCAATTCAGGCTGAATGATGTTGATTCAGGTTTGAATAACCAGGAAGAGGTCAGCATCCTGATGATGTCCTAAGAACATGAGATATCCTTATTTTGGTTCTTCTCCATGTGCTTAAGTGTGAAAAATAAATAAAAAACGTTGCCCAGGGATACCCCAGAGTGTATTTATACGTAGTTACCAGGCATCTAGACAGTATGTTCTGGATGCCTGGTGGAGTGCTGGTCACAGAGAATTAGAAAAATTCAGTGAATGCTTCTTGAACAAGTGACCACGACCCCAACCTACCACCAAGGATTGAGGAGCCACAGGTAGTCCCATGGAAAATGTGAATGGGTGTTCTATGGAAGACCATGCATCAAGGTTTCTGGATTCTCCTCTTACCACTGAAGATGGTAAGAAAGAGAATCCCTTCCCCACATTGGCTAGGACTGTCCTGGGGCATTTATTGGGTGTGACCAGCGTCTGTTCTTTGCAGGGTGAGATGTTAGATAACATAGAGTTGAATGTCATGCACACAGTGGACCACGTGGAGAAGGCACGAGATGAAACTAAAAAAGCTGTGAAATATCAGAGTCAGGCCCGGAAGGTGAGACTCTCCTGTTGCCTTCAGAGAAGAGAGTCCATTGGGTTAGCAGTGTCTCGCTCTTTCTCTTCCCTCTCCCTGTCTCTGTTTCTGCTGCCGCCACCTCTTGCATCTGGGGAAAGGGATCCATGATTGACCGTATTGAGAACAACATGGACCAGTCAGTGGGCTTCGTGGAGCGGGCTGTGGCAGATACCAAAAAGGCTGTCAAGTATCAGAGTGAAGCCCGGAGGGTGAGCATCTTAGTCTCAGCTGTCTTACCAGCTTCTCCTCTCCCTGGCCATCCCCACCTGTGTCCTTGATTGAGCCCACGCCTCCCTCCCTGTCGTGGCCTCGTCAACCCCTCCCTCAGCCTTTCCTAGATACCAGCTGGCTGCCCTTCCTTCTCAGGTGTGCCTTGCATGGATCTGGCTCACAAGCTATCTCCCCAAGAACCCACACTTGAAAGGCAGTTCTGTAGGATGGATGCATGGCCCAGGTGTTGCTGCTGATCTTCTCCTGGACTTAGCTCATGAGACTTTCAGATGAGACACTTGACTCCTCTGTTCAGAAACCTTCTCTTCATTGTCTTTCACTCCAGGCTCCCAAGCCCTGCCTCCCTTCTCTTTTTCTCTGCCTTGTACTTGGCCCATGCTAACTGCTATGTATACATTATCTTATAGCTGATGGAGCACCTATTATTTCTACTTTATAAATGAGACAGTTGAGGGTCAGGGGTTCAGTAATTGACTTCAGGCCACCTAGTGAGTAGAGGCACTGGGATTCAGGTTTAGATCCCAGGCATTCTGTTTCTACCACACCACCGTATTTGCCCACCCTCTGGTGCCCCTCCTGCTTAAGGACTTCTAGGCTTCTGTGCTTATGACTGTGGGTATCCAGCTCTGGTGGCTTCTGCTTTTTAGACTTTTCTCCTTTGACTAGTTCTCTTGGGCTCTGATACTGTTGCTCTTTGTTTTTCTTCCAACTTTACCTATTGCTTATATGGGGATTTAGGGGACTGGGAAGTTATTTGACATGGTGAATCCAGAATGGATGGTATTTTCTGATATCCAGGCAGTACTGGGTCTGACAGGTAGAAGTGTACTTTAGGGGACAAATGGACAAAAGTAGGAAATGAGGACTCTATCAAAAATGCCTTTACATTCCCTCTTAAAAAAGGAAAAATCAGTCAGCCGCTTTTTATCTTGGCCAAGTGCTCCTTAGAGACCCCGTGATAGTGGTTCTGATTCTAACTGTCCACATGTGCAGAACTGCAGTGTGAGCTGAGAGCTGAGAGAGGCCCCATATTTCCCTCTGCTGGCATTACTAGCCTATAAGTAATTTAAAAAATGTAAAATGTCCTAGGCTGGGTGTGGTGGTTTATACCTGTGATGTGATTACAGGTATAAACCACCATACGTAGCCTCCCTTTTGGGAGGCTGAGATGAGAGGATTGCTTGAGCCCAGGAATTTGAGACCAGCTTGGGCAACATGGGAAGATTCTGTCCCTACAAAAATAAAACAATGAGCTGAGCATGGTGGTGCATGCCTATAGTCCTAGCTACTCAGGAGGCTGAGGCAGGAGGATCACTTGAGCTCAGGAGGTTGAGGCTGCAGTGAGCCATGATCGTGCCACTGCACTCTAGCCTGAGTGATAGAGAGAAACTCTGTCTTAAATAAAGTATCCTAGAAGGATGTCTGTATGTAGAGATGTTGGCTTCTCATTCAGATTGGTAAGATATTTTCTATGTAGAGGTGACAGGGGTTGGGTTTTGGATGAGTTGTTTTGTTTTTTGGTTGTTTGTAATAATTTGTTTTTGTCTTATTCTTCTCTCCAGAAATTGATAATTATCATTGTGGTAGTAGTTGTGTTGCTGGGCATTTTAGCATTGATTATTGGACTTTCCGTTGGGCTGAAATAAGAGTGGCCTAAGAGGCTGCTGCACTGAAATGTAAGTAAACGAATGGTTCTTGGGGACTCTGGATTTGGCTCTTCAAGAGGAAATTAGCTTGGGATTTCAAATTTTTCTTCTTTCCCACTATGATTGTCCTTGGACACACTGAGCTTTCTAAAACTTTTCAGTAGCCTGTGGATTCTTTATCTCCTTATAGTTCTATTCTTGGTTTCTGGCTGCAGTACATGGGTGAGGTCTCTGTTTTTTCCTATCCTGTAGATTCTGTCCCCAATCTCTGTCTTGTCATATTTCTCACCACTTCTCCCAGCACACCTGAGCACCCCATTCGACTCCCCTTACTCAGGAAGCATGCTTCTAAGTTGAGTACATTGGATCTGGGGTCTGTCTTGGATCTGGGGTCTGTCTTCTGAATTCTTACTGATTTTCATGGACGTTGGGCTTTACTTTCTGTATCCTTTTCGATGTAAATGAAGCTCTGATTTGGAATTTGGGTCTGCAGAGTTTTTTTTTGTTGCTGATTGGTTGGGTCTTAAATGATGATAGTTAACAGACTTTTGAGTGTTGTATTGTACCAGACAATGTGCTAAACACCTTATATATGTATCATTGAATCCTTACAACATCCTATGAGACAGATACAGTATGATGCACATTTTACAGACAAAGAAACTCAGTCAAAGAGAAGTTAAATAACAGGGCCACGTTCACACAGCTAATAGGAGACCTAGCTTCTCTTTGTAAAAGAAGGTAGCCATTATCATTACCTATAAAGCCTGGAGAACCTTAGAGGATAGTGATGTTAAAATTTAGACTATTAATTTTTTTGAAAACTTGTTAAAAATGATATACATATCACTGAATCACTGTGGTTTTTTTTTTTTTTTTTTTTGAGACAGTCTCGCTCTGTCACCCAGTCTGGAGTGCAGTGGCATGATCTGGGCTCACTGCAACTTCCATCTCCCGGGTTCAAGCGATTCTCCTGCCTCAGCCTCCTGAGTAGCTGGGATTACAGGCACATGCTACTGCGCTCAGCTCGTTTTTATATTAGGTAGAGATGGGGTTTTGCCATGTTGGCCAGGATGGCCTTGAACTCCTCATCTCTGGTGATCCTTCTGTCTCAGCCTCCCAGAGTGCTGGATTACAGGTGTGAGCCTTTGTGCGCAGCCTGAATCGTGATTAATAGTAGTGAGCATATCAAGAATCTGGCTAGTGGGACTATTAAGACTTTTGTGACTTTTTAATTATTATTTTTTTCTTTTTTACTCCACATATGCAATTGAAGACTTTTGTGACTTCAATTTTTTTTTTTTTTTTGAGACGGTGTCTTGTTATGTCTGTCGCCCAGGCTGGAGTGCAGTGGTGTGATCTCGGCTCACTGCAGCCTCTGCCTCCCGGGCTCAGGTGATCCTCCTGCCTCAGCCTCCTGAGTAACTGGGAGTATAGGCGTACAGCAACATGCCAAGATAACTTTTATATTTTTTGTAGAGACAGGGTTCTGCCATGTCACCCAGGCTAATCTTGAACTCCTAGACTCAAGTGATCTACCTGCCTTAGACTCCCAAAGTGCTGGGATTACAGGCATGAGCCACGCTGCTCAGCCAGTGACTTTTAAAATATTTTTCTGAATAAAATATAGCATGTGTTGTTAAAGAACTGACCTATAAAATACAGAGAAAATAAAAGTAGTCAACTTTTAATATTATTGCTGATAATCTTGTAGCATGTTCACACATTCAGATGTAGTTTTACGTAGTTCAGATTATATTATCCATAGTTTTGTACCGTTACAAAATCATAAGCATCATTCCACAGCATTAAAATCTCTTTGTAAATCTAATTGTCAACATGAGATTGTGGCCATACTCGCAAATATTTAATATTTTCACAATGTTGGAGGTTTATGTTATTTTGCTATAGCTGACAGTGTGACTAATTTAATATTTTTCTCACTTAAAGTTTCTCTTTATTACAAACTCATATGAGTTGGATTACTGAGATAATAGGCATAAACATGTCTAAGACTTGGCACGTAATACCATGGCAGTACCCAGAGCTGTGCCTTCCTTTTATATTTGTTTCAGTGTGTCTCTTCTTACTCCTCCTTCCATGTGACCAGAGGGTTTAAAAGTTAGCTTATTATAGCATTGAATATTCAACTTCATCTTGAAAAGTAAGCAACAGTGAGATTAACAGCCTCTCATAGACAGGTGGTTGGTTGATTTTTTTTTTTCCCCTCTTTTTTCTGGTACTCGGAGACTAGCCCTTGACTTTTTTGTGTGTGAAGTTTAAATTTTGTTTTGGCTCTGAACAATCTGATTGGAATAGATGCTGAAATTTTAAAAAGATATAATAGTAGTTATTATCCCATATCCTTGGATGAAATGTGATATGCAAATTCATGGTGCCCCTTTCCATTCCTAATTCCAGGACTTCAGAATGTGTATGAATCATTTTTTGAGGACGTAACTCCTCAAAGAGGAGCAGACTAATTAATATGTTGTTTTTGGTTGACTAACTCTATATTTAACATGCTAAATTGCTGAGCAGTTGTTAAGCTGCCTTTATTGTAGTTTATTCCGTGTTCCCTAATAACGTCAAGACTGATTGTTGCCTTGGTCTGGACTCCCCTCTTCCTCCATGTCAACCAAGGGAGAGAGGTCTCTGAATAGGATGGAAGGAAGACAGTGTGTTTATATTTCCTAGTACTGTGCCAGCTGTTTGGTCTAGGATCATAGTATCCTCATTTTACAGATGGGGAAAGAGCAATGAAGTTAAAGAACTTGCCCAAGGCTACATAGCTCATAAGGTGGAGCAGCCATAATATGACCCCTGAACTTTTTCCATATGCTTCACATTGTGCCCTTCTGCTTTCTAAAAGAAAGGCAGCAGGGAGTTCATGAAGATTGAGAACCAGAAAGCAGTTCCTGCAGCCTGTCTTCAGGAGAGGTGCTGCTGTGGGCCCTGCAGAGCAGGTGTTTTCACTAGGGGTTGTCCCTTCGCACCACATCCTTCTATGGGTGTGGACAGCCTGTGAGAAGGCTTATAAAAGGCCTAGAGGCTTTTCTATTTTTTCCCCTCTCACAGTAGGGCTTTGTGTTCTTTGTACAGTGGGATATTTAACTCCAGGTTCTGTCTTGGGTTTGTCTATTTCATAGTGAGTTCTGGGCTTTCCTTCCCACCTTCTCTGTTTGTGGATGACTTCTTCTGTTGCCCTTTGCCTTCTTCCTGTGTACTGACGAGCTCCTCCTTTCCCTGCCTCGTAGAAACTAATTTCACTCCAGCCTAGTGTGGCCACCCTTGTCTTCAGATGAGAATGGAGTCTGAATGGCCTTCCTGAGAGCCAGTGCAACCTGTTCCTTTGTTTCCTTGCGACCCACCCTTGGACCTGACACTCAGATAACAATCTAGCCCTGGGGGAATGCGATCTACGTGATGCCACCCTGAGTTCTCCTCAGAGCCTCCTCCTGCCCCACTGGCTTTCAAGTACTTTTTCTCCTGGACTGTGTGAACCCACCCTGCTTCCTTCCTTCCTGTGGTGTGTCAGATTATGCTTTGCACCTGGGAAAGCCCCTGGGAGATCCTCCCAAGGTGCTGTATTTTTCTACCTCATGGAGTATTCTCCCAGAAATTGCAATGTATTTTTTAGGGGAGTATCTTCAACAAAGCAGAAGGATTCTTCTAAGTTTGGCAACAATAAGGCTTGGATCTGAGTCTTCTACCTGGCAGGATGCCAATCCTGTTTGTTGTCCCTATGTCCTGAAAACATGAGGGACTGGCAGATGTCATTTTGGTCTGAAGAGCTGACTTGTTTGAAATTCAGCCTTAAATTAAGCTCTTAGTTGTTCAGCTTGGAGGGCAACTTTGATTTTTCTGTATGTTGTAGTCTGTCATATTCACTTGAGGGATCGGGATGATACAGTCATCTGAGGTTATGCTTTGCAAAAGGCTGAGGGTATGGAATATTTGTTTCCATGTCTGAGCCTTAGAAATTGCTGTGATGCTTTGTGAAGCTATTGCTTTGGGGCCAAAAATAATCAGGGATTTTAAATTGGGTAAGGGACAAGGTGCTAGAATCTTAAGCTCTGGAAATATTTCATGACACTGTTGTATTCACTCATGTGTTCCAGATGTATTCTAATTATGTATGAGATATTTGTACACATGCGTGTGTCTCTCAGGAAGTAGGAAATAAAAATGGAAGATACTATGACCTCAAAAAAAAAAAAAGCCAACTTTGAGCAAGGATAAAAATTGGGTAAAGGACATTTGCTTACCTGCAAATGAATCACTGTGGAAATGTGATCTTCCCATATCATCAAGAAACTTGTTTTCTGGATGAGTACTGGGAGAATAAAATGAGAACTCTGGAGTGAGCTAAATTGATCCCAATTAAGTTTTTCTGCTTAGCAGACAGAAAGTATAATTTTTTGACAACCTTCCCCACATGCTGCCTGTGCTAGGTTTGTCCTGAGAACATCCCTCAGTAATTTGATATTCATGTGACCTACAGGGTGTCCCTTCTGCAGGGCTGAGTCAGTTGGGGAACACCAGAGGCTACACAGGACCTCTTCTTGCTACTGGGTTAATGAGCTTGGCAGGTTCTTGGTCTCACCCAATTCTTATCATGTAAGCAGCAGCCGCCAGGAAATCTTCAAGTGTAGCACAAGTCTGTGCTAACCCAGTGGTAAAATCCCTTAGATCCCCTGCTGGTCTCTGGTAGTCTCCTTGATTTGGGGTACCATGTATATTTTCAGCTTTGACTTTAATGCTTTCTAGGATGGGGTGAGCACCCTTAATCCAGGCACTATCCATGAGCTTCCTTTGCGAAGGCTACTTACTGTCAGTCACAATCCAGCACTCAGACAGAGCCAAGGGGATATTCTCTTGCCCACGGCTATGATGTCAGGCAGTGGATGGGTTCTAGCAACAAGAGACAAGATCACCAAAGCACCAAAGGCCTTTGCTCCCCTCTGACATGGAGGCCTGGGGCTTATAGTTTGGAATACAACATGTGAAGGGTTTTTTTTGTTGTTGTTTATATTTTTTAAATGTAAATTTGATTATTTTATTGCTAATTTAAAAATAAAAATGACTTTATATTGATTGTGAAACAGTTTTCTGGCTCTATCTCTGTGTAGAAACACTTAGTGATTTGGTGCCACCATGTGGTGATTTTAATTCAGGTTTTAGAATGCAGATCAAATCTTTTTAAGCCATGGTTCAAAAGTTCAATTTTTGAACATGGTTTAACTCCCACAGAATAGTGTCACTATGTTTGTGTTTCAGATTTGAGGTGTTTCCCCCAAAAGAATTTGGTTCAGTCCTTGAGAGTATCTGGCTCTAGGTGGAAATGGGGGAGATCTGTCACAATGTTATCTAGAAGGCAGAATGACCATACCAAACATCCTCTGGGACTCTGATCTAATTTTTGAATTTCTCTCCAGAAATAACATTTCTGTGAACATTCTAGAAGCCAGATCCATCTCCTTTGTCCTTCTGTTGCTCTCTTCCTTCATACCCTCTTCCATGCCCACATGCAATTGTCTCCCTTCCCGCAGAACGCTTTTGCAGTGGTTTCTCATGTGTTCTTTCTTTCCTTGTCTGAATGAGCAGAAGAAGATCATGATCATGATCTGCTGTATTATCCTTGCGATCATCTTAGCTTCCACCATTGGGAGCATATTTGCCTGAAGAAGGTGAGCCATCTGTGGGGAGGGTCAGGCCTTCTTTCACTTACTTGAAACCTTTGTGTCCTGGGGGCACTCTAGGTGCCTTAATCTGGGTGGGATTAGGTGCTAATAAAGGTTAGAGAAAACTAAGGAAAGGGGTGTTTCAGAGACAGAAAAGGGAGTGAAGAATGAACTGTTAGAAGGTAGTCTGTGGGAGGAGAGGGGGAAGACAGAAGGTGGCGATCTGTCCTGTAACCAGGTGTGGCAGAATCTGCTTTGTACAAGTCAAGGATATTGACTCCTGTTAAATAGTTTGAGCCTTGGTATCTGGAAGTGCAAAAGGAACAAAAAGTAGTTCTTGCATTAGATGCATCTTGAACTTTTTGGAAGAGGGTCGGCCACACAGTAAACTCAAATTAAGTTTCTTCCCTTTCAAGGTTAATGAAAGTTAACACAGCCTTGTGTATAGTCCCTTACCCGTGTAAGAGGGATTTGGTGATTCCAGCCACAAACACCATTCTATATAATCTATGATTTTTTTCCCTCCATTTTTCTTTTATCTCTCACAGCCCTCACAGATTGATCAACTGGCATTTGTAATCCTCCTTTCACTTCTGTGGTACCATCACTTCTCCACGCAGACTCCTCATCAGCTTCTCCTCTTTCCATTATGAAACTTCTTATGAAACAGGGCATCAATCAACTACTTATTAAGAATTATGCAAAGAAGAACAAACATAAAAATACAGACTGGGTGGAGGACAGGGACAGGGAGTAGATACATAGCTGATTAGGCAGATGGTTTAAAGGAGGACTGCAGGGTAGAGAAGAAAGCAGAGTGCGTCCCTCTTTAGGAAGTGAAACTTAGAGCCTGCACATGCAGTATGGCTGGGAAGGGGCAGATATCATAGTGCACCTAACTCAACAGGTTCTTACTTGAACTGCTGTGAATTGGTCAAGTCAGGGCACTTCTGCTCTTCTAGGTCTCACCTTTGACCACCCTACATCTGTTTCCTCTTTCAGGCTCCAGTAGTAGTCTTAAAAGTGAAGTTTATCTAAGGATAGGCACATGCTTATCTTGCTCACTGTTGTGTCCCCACTTTTTAGCACAGTGCCTGCTGCTTACAGGTACTCAAATATCTGCTGACTTACTTATAATTAAGCTCTTACTTCAGTCATTGACAAATCCCGGGGTTTGACTCCTAAACTCTTTAGGGTACCAATGAGAACATGGTTTGTATTATCAGAGGCTGTGTAAAGCTGCTTGGGAATAGGCTGATCTATTTATGCAAAAATGCTACCAACCCTTCCCCCCATTACCACAACATCAACTTTAAAGTGCTTTTTCTATGGGTGGTGATGGTGGAGTTCTATCAATAGCCTCTTAATCCGTGGAGAATATGGCTGGCCCCAGGACTGTGGTTTAATAACTAAATACAGGCCCACAAAATAAAAGAAACAGGTTTATAGTATGACTGACCTCTCACATCAGTGGCACACTCTTGTGAACCATAACAAAGAACAGATAAAGGTGTCAGGTGAGAAAGGTAAAATGAGGTTATCACGCACTTCACCTCTCACCTGATTTGTGTCGCTAGCTGAAACTGCTGGCCAGTAACGTTAAGTGTAAGAAACTGTTATAGGCTTGGTGCAGTAGCTCATGCCTGTAATCCCAGCATCATGGGAGGCTGAGGCAGGTGGATCACCTGAGGTAAGGAGTTTGAGACCAGCCTGACCAACATAGTGAAACCCCATCTCTACTAAAAATACAAAATTAGCCAGGCAAGTGACTCATGCTACTTGGGAGGCTGAGGCAGGAGAATTGCTTGAATGCAGGAGGTGGAGGTTACAGTGAACCGAGATCATGCTACTGCACTCCAGCCTGGGCAACAAGAGCGAAATTCCATCTCAAAACAAAAAACAAAACAACAAAAAAGAAGCTGTTCTAAATGCTGTCCCCAGCTCCATTCAAGGTTCACTTGTGTTCAGCTTTAAAACTAGCTATGTGAATATGTGTTCTAGTGCAAATAACTTTTTTAGTGATTTAGTTACAAGAATTTCACTAAAAATTCATTAAAAAATCACAGTATACAACTGTGAGGAGCACACAACTGCTAAGTTTGTACTTCTCAAAGTAAATTATTACTTTGTTTGATACCTTATTTTTTAAAAAAATGAGATTAAAAAATATTTTGGTCAGTGCTATATTCTACCCACTTTCAAAAGCCAATGGTTTAATATTTCTATTAATTTGTGCTTCCTTTAGTTTGAATAGGGGATAGAAGACTGCAGCTGGCTAGCTCTGGAAAACATTAATCTGGGCAAACAGGGAGCTAGAGCTGTGGGGATGAGTCCTAGGGGGCCCTCATTCACTAGCAGTTAAGAATTTACATGTTGCATGGCACGTAGCACTGTACTGGATTCTGCAGGGGCACAAACATAGAGCCAAACACCCTCCCTCTGGAGAATTTCAGACCTAGAAAAGGCCACACAGTTTTAACTTTTGCTATTGGTTCCTTTGCTAAAAGGCAAAGGGTATGTTCCTTGCACATTGTCCAACATTCCCATTCCAAGATTAAGAGAAGATGGGTAGCTGGGCATCAATAAATGTTGAATCAATTGACCTATGTACTGTTGTTTTTTTTCTTACACTAAAAATGTGTTTTTACTTAATAAAATATCACAGAAACTGGCTCCTGAAGTGTGTACATATAAAAGGCAGTAAAGTTAGACTCGCATCATAGATGGGGGAATGCAAACATTTGTTTCAGCCTTCATGTTCATCTTATATCCCAGGAGAACCAAGAGCTCTTTACAGTCATTCAGATCTATTTTAAAATCTTTTAAGGGATTAAGAATGACCAATGAGAATTTATATCCTGAAGTGATGTTCAAATTTTATTTAATAAAAATATAATACAGTTTTCATTTTAAATCAACAAATGTCATCGTTTTTCAGAAATCATCTACTCATATGCTGCTCCTTAGTTATGACTTAACAGCTACCCAAAGACTTATGTGGGTAGGCTGACGGGAAGAAAAATGCAGAATCCTTCTTTCAACAGCCTATATACAGTTATCTCCTATAGTCACTACACACGTTCGGGCATGTAGAACTTGCCCCAGTATTTCCCCTTCTGGGTCAAGTCATACGGGCTCAGTACTTTCCGAATGCCCAGCATGTTGGCAGTGGCTATTCGCTCAAATGTCCAGGGGTTCTGGTTGTTACGTTCTCTTTCCTCTTGATCTTTCCGCATCTTCGCTAGAGTCTCGCGGCTCACGGCCTTTGCTGCAAAGGGCAACTTGTGGGCCACCTGGTTAAGGAAACCTTGCACTTCTTCGAATTCACAACGCCCACCCATCTCTACTACAAGGCGGCCAGCCTTTACAGGTGTCACATAGTGGTCAATGGCACCTTTGCCTCCCCCCATGCGGTGCCCAACACCTTTGCGAGTGATGGGCTTGAAAGGGGCTGGTACTCGCCATATGGCAAACATGTTCTTGGGGTCCATAGAGCGGTTGATTGTCAGGCGCATCATTTCAAAGTGGCCCCAATGGAGGTAGCCACCACCCAATGCCTAAAAGTGAATGGGAGAATTACAAACACATGTGACTTCAATTATCTTCCATGGGCTCTACTACTATGCCTCTTATAGTAACTATGGCTTCAATGACACAATTGAAGATAAAAATTTAAGGTCTAATAAGTCCCACAGAGGAAAAGCGTAGGGTACACAGTCATAAACAGAGTGAGGGGGGGGGACCCACTTCAGTGGAGAGGCAGGGAAGGCTTCTTTGAAGAGGTGACATCTAAAGCTAAGGCCAGAATAAAAAGAACAACTAGCCAAAGGAAAAGAGAGGAGTGTGCCAGGCATAAGAAAGGCTTCTGTGGAGGCCCTTGCACAACAGAGGGCTTGGTGGATTGAACAGAAACCAATGTGGCTCGAGTAGAGTGAGGAATGGGGAGAGTGGGCAGGAGATTCTGAGAGGTCAGTGGGGGTCATCATGTATGCTGTAGGAAGAGGACTTTTAGAATATCACTCTGGCTGCCTGTGGAAAATAAATCCTAGGGCTGCTTACATCAAGTCTTCATGGAAGCTTGATCTTTCCGCATCTTAGCTAGAGATACTTCAACAAGTAAGGAAACAGCTGTTTTCCACATCTTAAATTGTGGATAGTTTTATTTTTTCCAGGGCTTGAAAAGATCTCATGATCTAATTATGGGGCAAATTAGGTAGCCCCTTCCTTCTCCTGCTTTTACATTATTTTCACTCTACATTACTGGGTACCCAGTAGCCTCTGTACACATCAGTTTAGAGAGCAACTGGTGGCAGTTCTAATAAAAACTGTAGAGGAAGAGACTAGAATTAACTCAAGAAGTATGAGATTCTGTTACTCCCTAGCTTCTAACCCAAAGCTGCTTGATGCTGAATTCACTCACCAAGATTGCAAAATTGCCTTCTGTGAACTCCGTAGCCTCAGTGGAAGGTCCTCGTATGTCACTCAAATTTCTGGGTTCTTTTTTTACTTTTGGCACAAGTGGTACCCTTTCAACAAATCTAAGCTTGGGTTTTTCAGGAATGGAAACATCTAAAAGGAGCATAGACAACCAGGATAAAGTAAAACTACACATCTCAAAAGATTTATTTTCTCCCTAGAAAGATTTATAACAGATGAAAGTCTTAATTTATTTCTTCTTCATTTTTTGATACAGACAGGGTCTCACTATGTTGCCCAGGTTGGTTTCAAACTCCTGGCCTCAAGTGATTTTCCTGCCTTTAATTCTCAAAGTGTTGGATTACAAGTGTGAGCTGCCATATCCAGCCTGAAAGTCTTAAAGTTACCACTGAACAATAATTCCAAAGGTACATTACATTTTTGCAGATGCTTTTAGTGACACTGGAATTTTCTGGCTATGACTAAGGCCAATGCAAATGTTTCTAACACTTTAAAGATAGCAAAGTTTTAACTTCTGAATCCAAACGCATTTATTAATCACCAACTCTGTACTTAATGCTATAACAGCAATTGTTTGGAAATCACTAGTTCATTTAATCTTCAAAACAACTTTATAGCTTTGGTATTCTTTCAGGGCTTCCTTTTTAAAAATTTTAAACCTGTCAAAGTTTAACACAGATACATCAAAGGGACAAATTAAAAATATAAAGCTCAGTGAATTACTAGAAAGTGAACACATGAACACATATCACTAATACCCAGATCAAGAAACAGGATGTTAGGCAGGTACTATTTTTAATCTTCATTTTATAGAAGAACCTGAGGCCTAGAAACATTTTATAATTTGGTTTATGCCATCCAGTTAAACAGCAAAGCTACACAGCATGTCAGAAAAATATATACATATATATTTCACTGACTCTCTGGATGTCAATGGGGGTAGTGGAAGAATACTATATTGTACTATATTGTACATTAAAATATCTAAGTTCTCCAGGTCTGCCACATTATTGTTGAGAAACCACCTAGGAATCCTTTGATCAATGCTCCTTCTCTCATATATGCAGGGACTTTTCATGCTGAGACCTGCACAGGTAATCACTGTGCAACAGCATGCCAGGTTTGGGTGGGTGGGCACAACTTTAGGCCAGACATGTGACATCTTCTTTATCATCCTTACTTGACAATTTGGGGAAAAAATTAACATGTAAGTCATTTAAAAAAATTTCTAAAGTGAACCAAGTATGGCTTTATAATGGAGACAAATATAAAACAGGAGACTTGGAGGAAATTATCAAATTATTACTATCAGAGTTTCAGAAGCTGCCCCCCGCCCCCTGCCCAGCTTCTCTATGCAGCTACGGAGAAACTTAGTACTGCTTTCTTTCAACTACAAGTCAAAATGTACTTTCAGAACATATGGTGGTTTAATAATTCTGTATAGAAGCCCCTCAGATGTACAGACCCTATTCATTTTTGAGGGTTCCAGTATATATTTAAAAAGTAAACTAGTTTTACAATATTGTGCCTTACCTTAAATTTAACAAAGCTTTTTACATATTGTATATATGCATATATGTAACCTTATTTGGAGAGTACGTGAAAAGTCCGGATTTTTTTTTTTCTTTTGAGACAGAGTCTTACTCTGTTGCCCAGGCTGGAGTGCAGTGGCAACTTCTGAGTAGCTGGGATTACAGGCGTGCACTATTACACCCAGCTAATTTTTTGTATTTTTAGTAGAGATGGGGTTTCGCTTTGTTGGCAGGCTAGTCTTAAACTCCTGGCCTCAAGTGATCTTCCCGCCTCCTCTTCCTAAAGTGCTGAGATTACAGTACAGGCTTGAGCCACCGTGCTGGCCAAAAATCCAGATTTCAGGCCGATTACTACTGGCTGAGTGGACCACGGGCCACACAGCAGTGGGAGGCATTAGGGGAGCTATCTCATTAGACACTGTGCTCCCTAAGAGCAGGGAACGTTTTTGGTTTCCTTTGTTCTTTATTTCTAGTGTTCAGAATATTGGCTGGCAAGATAATAAGTTCTAAAAACATATTTATTGAAAGAGTCAACGGGGATAGGAAACACAAGAACACTCCTATGTCATCTCACACCCTCTGCTGGTTTCCATCAGAGAAAAGACTTACAAACAGGAGAAAGACAAGTTCTCACCTTCAAAACTTGGTACTGGAAGGAGTGTCTTTAGGCCAGCACTGGCGGGGAGGGGTGCCCAAGAATCTACAGAGACAAATGAAATTAAACGACGCAGGTGACAAGGCCAGAGCCCCGATACAACCTGGGCTTTTTTTTTTTTTTTTTTTTTTTCTTTGAGGAGTCTCGCTCTGTCGCCCAGGCTGAAGTGCAGTGGCGCGATCTCGGCTCACTGCAACCTCCACTCACGGGTTCAAGACATTCTCCTGCGTCAGCCTCCGGAGTAGCTGGGATTACAGGCGCCCGCCACCACGCCCGGCTAATTTTTTTTGTTATTTTTAGTAGAGACGGGGTAACGCCATGTTGTCCAGGCTGGTTTCAAACTCCTGACCTCAAGCGATGCGCCTGCCTCGGCCTCCCAAGGTGCTAGGATTACAGGCGTCAGCCACCCCGCTGGCTCAAAGGTACTTCTGCCGCAGGAGTCTTGAGGTGTGGGACGCGGGTTCCACTAAATGGACTCAGAGGCTCAGGCCCCACAGAAGGCCAGCCGGGGTCTCTGGGCGCCGAGTCCCAGATGCAGCTGTGACCCTCTTGCACGAACCCCTACAGTGGAGGTCCGCGGCGGGATAGCGCAGTCCCCAACCAGTGCTTCATCCAACATATGCAGAGCCGCTTTTGGGTTAGGGAGAAAAAGCACTGGACGGTGACGGAGGAAAAGGGATAGTTTTTAAGAACCAAAGGGGACTTCTGACCTGACAACGGCACCCGCAGGAGCGGCGCACTAGCGCGAGCCAGCAGCCTCCACATGGTCATGGGCGTCCGGGAGCGCCGAGCTCCACACAGCAGCAATAGCAGCAGCCTCCTCCACACCTGCAGGTAGCGGTGCTCTAAGGCCTCACCGCAACCGGCTTAGGACGCCGCTCAGTAGGGGCGGAAGTGACGTTCACTCCGGCCCATTCCGCAGAGTCCCGACGGAAGCGGAAGAAACTCGAGCTCCGGAGGGTAGAGTTCCGGCGGGTTGAGTTCCTGCGATGGTGTCCGCGAGTCAAAGGCGCGATCCTCCCAGCCACGCCCAGGGGCTCTGTTGGTCCTCTAGCGTTCGTCTCCCAATCTCCAGTCTTTTCCCAGAAGAGGGCGGTGGGGCGCGGATTCTTTTGTTTTGTTTTGTTTTGTTTTGTTTTTTCCCTGTGGAATATAACTGTCAGTGCCTGCCGGTCGCTTAGCAAGCTGGTCCCTTAAGGTTCACAGCCTTTGAGACCTTTTTCTAGGGGGCCCCTCAAAGACATTAGGAAAATACTAGAGTTGGCATTGGTTTAACATTTATGAGGCAATTGCAATGTGTCATTGAGTACCTCATTGGTTAGTTCTGCCAACGAATCTATGAGGTAAGTCATTATGCTTATTTTGCAGATTCCATCCCGAGGGTGAAATTATTTAACTTATTCTGGGTCACACAACAGGAAAACAATACCAGCAGGATTTGAGCACACTCTGTGATTCCAGAGATCTCAGTGAATGAACAATATTGTTGATAAAGCAAGTCAAACTGTAAAATTTTGGAAGAGATTTATTCTGAGCCAAATATGAGCAACCATGGCCCATGACATAGCCCTCAGGAGGTCCTGAGAACATGTGCCCAAGGTGGGAGGGCTGCAGCTTGGTTTTACATATTTGAGAAGGGCATGAGACACCAGTCAAATGCATTTAAGAAATACATTGTTTTGGTTCAGTAAGGTGGGACAAGTCAAGGTGTGTGTGTGTTGGGGGGGGGGTGGTCTTCCAGGCTATGGGTAAATTTAAACATTTTCTGGTTAACAATTGGTTGAGTTTGTCTAAAGGCCTGGGATTGACAGAAAGGAATGTTCAGGTTAAAGATAAAGGATTGTGGAGACCAAGTTTTATTATGCAGAGGAAGCTTTTATATAGCGGACTTTAGAGAAAACCTGTTTGATACCGTTTTTATTAATCTGACTAAAAGTGTGCCTGGAGGCCAGGCGCAGTGGCTCACGCCTGTAATCCCAGCACTTTGGGAGGCAGAGGTGGGCATATTACCTGAGGTCAGGTGTTCAAGACCAGCCTGACCAACATGGTGAAACCCCTTCTATACTAAAAATACAAAAAATTAGCTGGGTGTGGTGGCGGGCACCTGTAATCTCAGCTACTTGGGAGGCTGAGGCAGGAGAATTGCTTGAGCCCAAGAGGCGAGGGTTGCAGTGAGTTGAGATAGCGCCACTGCCCTCTAGTCTGGGCAGGACAGAGCGAGACTTCGTCTCAAAAAAACAAAAACAAAAACAACCGGAGAGTTGGGTGCCTGGCTCTTAGTTGGTTATATCCTGGATCTGGGAAGGAAGGAAGGAAAACAAAGGGGAAAGAGAATTCCTATAGAAGTGGATTTTTCCCAGAAGAGACTTTGCAGGACAATTTCAAGGTCTAGCAAAAAAATATATTTTGGGTTTTTTTTTCCTTGTCTCATAACGTTATGCCAGAGTCAGATTGAAAAGTAAGTCACAATACATAGGATCAAATAAAACTCATCTGATAATAATTTATGGTTTGTAGGGCATGATTCCCTAGACCCCTAGGTAGAAATTTGGGCAAGATAAAAAAATCAGAGCTTAGTCCTCAAGTTGAATATTGTGTAATATTGTTTTGAGTGAAAAATGAAGTGGCAATAAAATCACTATTTGATTGGTCTCTATGGCTTTTGGCACCCCAAAACTTCTACCTTGTTCATTTCAAAAGAATCAAAAAGTGCAATCTGCAGATCCAGTGCAATCCCTATCAAAATGCCAATGTCATTTTTCACAGAAAAAAAAAAAACCCTTAAATTCATTTGGAACCACAAAAGACCCCAAATAGCCCAAACAATCTGAAACAAAAAGAGCAAAGCTAGAGGCATCACACTCCCTGACTTGAAAACATAAATTTATTGATTGTAATCGAAACAGCATGGTATGGCAGAGAAACAGACACATTGACCAACGAATAGGATAGAGAACCCAGAAATAAACACATACATTTATAGTTCATTGATTTTTTTTTTTCAAGATGTAGTCTCATTCTGTCGTCCAGGCTGGAGTACAGTGGTGCTATTTGATCAAGTTGGATAGAATTAGTCAAACCCAGTGGGGAAAAGACTGAAACAACAACAAAAACAGAACAAACAACAACAACAACAACAAAAAGTTAAGCAAAACTGGTGATCACACAGCTTATATGATTACTGAGCACTCTAATGGTAAGGCGAAATTAAGACCAGCTGTTTGTTAATAACTTTAGCCAAGACAAATCCCGATTCAGTTATTTACCTAGGGATGGGTCTCAGGCTGTAGACTGCACTTTACTATCCTAGAAGCAGGAAAAAAACAAAAACAAAAACACCCAAAACAACAACAATAAAACAAAACCTCATCTTCCCTGTTGGAAGTGAGTTCAAACTCCATAAAGGAATTACTTTCCTTCCTTTGTTATGGAAGCAGGAAAAACTTGCCTTCCTTCTGTTGGAAGCAAGCAAAACTCCAAAAAAAAAAAAAAAGAAAAGAAAATATTTATACAGCAAAATAAACTTTAGATCTCAACCAAATTTTGGGAGATCAGGGATTCTCTGGAGGGGTTGCTCCCAGATCTCAGCAAATTGTTATTTTGGTTTGAGCCATAAAGTTAGCTCATGCTGGTACCAAGCACAGATAGGAGATCTGTCAAAGGTCAGGGGTACCTCCATTCAGAATCCCCCTGTGGTTACCAAAATGTAAACCCCGAGAAATCTGAGACAGGTCTCAGTTAATTTAGAAAGTTTATTTTGCCAAGGTTGAGGATGCACACCTGTGACACAGCCTCAGGAGGTCCTGACAACATGTGCCCAAGTTGGTCACAGCACAGTTTGGCTTTACACATCTTAGGGAGACATGAGACATCAATCAACACACATAAGATAAACATTGGTTCAGTCTGGAAAGGCTATACAATTCAAAGTGGGGAGAGGGCTTTCAGGTCATAGGTAGATAAAAGACAAATGGTTGCATTGTTTTGAGTTTCTGACAAGCCTCTTCAAAGGAGGCAATCAGATATGCATTTATCTCAGTGAGCAGAGGGGTGACTTTGAATAGAATGGGAGGCAGGTTGGCCCTAAGCAGTTCCTAGCTTGACTTTTCCCTTTAGTGATTTTGGGGGCCCAAGGTATCTTCCTTTCACAAAACCATAGAGGAAAAGTTCCACAACAATGGTCTGAGCGATACTTTTTTGCAATTGACCTTGAAATTACAGACAACAAAAGCAAAAGTAGACAAATGGGATGGCATGAAAGTAAAAACTTCTACACAGCAATGAAAATAACTGACAAAATGAAGAGACAACAGACAGAATGGGAGAAAACATTTGAAAATTAAACAGCAGATTAAACAGCAGGGGTTAATGTTAAAAATGTATCAGGAACTCAAACAACTCAACAGCAAGAAAACAAATAACCCAATTTAAAAAATAAGCAAGGGACCTAAACAGACATTTCTCAAAAGAAGACCAACAAAGAGCTAACAGGTACGTGCAAAAATGCTAAGCATCACTAATCATTAGGGAAATGCAAATTAAAACCACAATGAGATAATCACTGCACACCTGTTAGAATGGCAATTATCAAAAAGATGAAAGATAATATGTTGGCAAGTATGTGAAGAAAATGATGTAACTCTTGTACATTGTTAGTGGGAATGAAAATTGGTACATTAATGTTATGGAAAATGGGATGGAGGTTCCTCAGAAAACTCTGTGTGTGTGTGTGTGTGTGTGTGTGTGTGTGTGTATTTGTGTGTATGCATGCATGTGCATGTACACTACCTCATTTTATAAACCACATGGGTTTTTGCTGATCAGGTTGTAAGCATAATGTCATAATAAATCACCATGAAATTTCTTCACTCCAAGCCTGAAAAACTCCTCAAGGGACTTGTTAATATTAGCTTCCTCATCAATTTAGCTTCTAAAGTCCTGGTGTGGTGGCTCACGCCTATAATCCCTGAACTTTGAAATGCCAAGGTGGGTGGATCACTTGAGGTCAGGAGTTCAGGACCAGCCTGGCCAACATGGTGAAACCCTGTCTCTACTAAAATACAAAAATTAGCAGGGTGCGATGGTGCGAACTTGTAATCTCAGTGCTTGGAAAGCTGAGGCAGGAAAATCACTTGAATCTGAGAGGTGGAGGTTGCAATGAGTCGAGATTGGGCCAATGCGCTCCAGCCTGGGTGACAGAGCGAGACTCTATCTCAAAATAAATAAATAAATAAATAAATAAATAAATAAATAAAATTAGCTTCCACATGGTTTAGAGCATTTCTAAAGGGGCAATATACCATAGGTTTTGCCAGAACAAAAATCAATGTTCTCTAATAAAATATTAACTATTAACATAAACTATTAACATATTGGTGTGATTTACTCTTTACAAAGAACTTTCACATACACATTGATTATTTTATTGAAATCCTATTTTGTACATGATAATGGTGGATATGGCACACAGAAAACCTTAAGTTTATTATGATCATTCCACAGAGCTGGGTTTCCATGCAGATTGGGTTTCCATTCATTTAACAAACATCTCATGAGCATCTACCATAGTGCCATGAGCAAGATTAATGTGTCTACACTTATTCCAGAGGTTTCAAGGTAAATTAAATTCAGTCTCAACTTGAAAAGTTACTAAAGTTTTACAAGAAAGCTATCTCAGCTGTTCTCATCTATTAAGTAAACAGGTACAAAGAATGGATCAACTCCATAATTCTGAGACCAAGGAGAAAGAACAATGCCAGTTACTCTTCTTGTTTTATGTCTCAGTATTCACAGGTTATATTAAATTTATCTATGAATGTGTTAATTATAATGAATAATTATTGTTCAGTTAAATTATTTACAAATCTGTTATATTTATGCTGCAGTTAACAGTCTTCTACATTTTTGGTATTTTGTATTTCTTTAGGGCACTTTCAAACAGATAAATTAATGGAGCAAAGGGAATGTTCATTTTAAATCTTTTGACTTTATAAAGTTGTGCAAAATTGGCTTCTGTGAACAGCTTATCAGAGTGCTTTCTTGATCAACACCCTTGCTAAAGAAGGATATAATTTTTCTAGAGCTTTGCCAATATCAAAGGTGAAAAACACCACTCAATGTTACATTTATAACAGGATGTTAAAATGCGATTGTTTCTGCTTCAGTTTTGCCTGGGACCACAAGGTAATCTCCACATTTTAAAGTGAGGTGCTGGGCCTCTTAGGCAGAGTTTATGCAGCAGATGGTAGGAACTAATTTTAGCGGCCCATTCTCTGCCAGCTTGTAAAAAACACTAGAAAAGCCAAGAAAAGAAGTGGAGACTGGAGATTACCATAAAAATTTCGTTAACAGAGTTGTTGCCGTACTGTTAGTTTATGCCTCCTCTCTTCAATGACAGGGCTTGGGGGTGCTCTGTCAAGCCTAGTGAAAGGCATTTCTAGATCATTCAGAGAGTTTAGTATAATTCTTCTGCAGTTTGAGGGACACTGGGTGTTGAGTTTTGACACTGGCTTGAAGAAATGGTATGTTTGGAGGCTGGTAGAAGCTGCCTGTGGCTTCAAAGTAGAGAGCTGCTTTTGGGAAGTAGCCACATTTTCATTGATGGTGGGGCAAAGGCGTGCATGTCCTGTTGACTAGGTGTGGACTCCATGACTAGGTGTGGACTCCAGTGTAGAGTGCCAAGGTAGGGTTTCTTACATCCTGTCCAACAGATCTGCATCAAAGGCAGGGAGAAAGAAGGTGGAATGATGATAGATATCCTGGGCCTGAGGGAAGAATCATGTGCCAATAATTCAGCCAATAAATCAGCAGCGATGAATTTGCCAGCATCAGGGGAATGGCAGATGAGAGATCCTCAGCAGGGGTGTGTGTGTGTGTTTGTGTGTGTGTGTGTGTGTGTGTGTGTGTGTGTGTGCATGCATGTGAAACATTTGGTATCTTGAAGTCCTAGTCCCTAGCACTTCAGAATGTCAAAGAGGTCCTGGAAAAGATCCTTCCTCACAGCCCTTAGAAGAAACAACCAACCCTGCAGACACATTGATTTCAGACTTCCAGCTTTCAGAACAATGAGGCAATAAGCTTCTGTTGTTTAAGGAGTCTGGGTTTAAGGAGTCTGTTTAAAGAGTCTGGGTATAATTTAAAGAACCCTCTTTCTCTAATGAGTGCTTTATATGTTCTTCTTTAAGAAGGAAACTACTGCTGAGTGTTGTATTAGTTTCCTAGAGCTGCCACGACAGTACCACAGGCTGGGCTCAGTGGCTCACACTTGTAAGCCAGCACTTTGGGAGGCTGAAGTGGGAGAATTGCTAGAGCCCAGGACCTTAAGAACAGCCTGGTCAACATAGTAAGACCCTGTCTCTAAAAACATACACACAAACAAACAAAAATCAAACAAAGTACCACACACTGAGTGGCTTAAACAACAGAAGCTTATTGCCTCACTGTTCTCGAGGCTGGAAGTCTGAATCAAGGTGTCTGCAGGGTTGCTTGTTGCTTCTAAGGGCGGTGAGGAAGGATCTTTCCAGGCCTCTCTTTGGCGTGGAGATGACCATCTTCTTCCTACATCTCTTCACATCATCCTTCTTCTGTGTGGGTCTGTCTGTGTGTATGCAAATTTCAGCAAATTGAATTACGGCCCACCCTAATGACCTAATTTTAACTTGATTACCTCTGTAAAAATACAGTCTCCAAATAAAACTATATTCTGAAGTGCTAGGGGTTAGGACTTCACGATATCTTTTTTGAGGGCTCCTAATCAGCTCACACCAGGTGCCACCATCCCAGAGGAGTCATAAACAGTGAGAGACTGGGGATAGGAAAGATCTTACTTGATTAGTAAAAGTGCAAGGTGAGGAAATAGGGTCACCCCCTGCTCTCCATTTATTTTCACTATTATCAGGGCCAAGGTGGGGAAGGAGAGTCACTTTTCTTTTAAATGGAATTCAGAGTTGTGACTGTTACACAATATTAGACATTGTAGGTACTGAAATGAGAATGTTTTCTGTGATTAGAAGTGACAACTTTTTAGTTTTTAATGTTTTAAATCAGCGAGTAATGAGAAAAAACAAAACCAACCAAACAAAAAACACACACAAAAAACAAACCCAGCCCAGCCTCCCTGATAAGAGTTGATTTGGGTAACCAGTAGTAAACTAAAGTTGATTTCTGATAGCATTCTCTGAGTTTTACTTAATGTAACTTACATACTGATTATAGGTTAGTTTGCGTTTCCTTAATGATAAGTGATGTCACACTTTTTCTCATGTCCTTGATTTCACATATTTTTGTCTATTTGTTTTCTGTGTGTGATTTGCTTGTATAGTTTGTCTATTTTTAATTGTTTTGCTTTTTTTCTTATCAATTCAAAACTGCTTATGTAATAAATATACTACCATCTATTAGGTTATATGTTTTATTTTTATTTATTTCTTTATTTTTGAGGTGGAGTTTTGCTCTTGTCATCCAGGCTGGAGTACACTGGTGTGGTCTTGGCTCACTGCAACCTCCACTTCCCAGGTTCAAGTGATTCTCCTGCCTTAGCCTCCTGAGTAGCTGGGATTACAGGCATCTGCCACCACGCCCAGCTAATTTTTGTATTTTTAGTAGACACAGGTTTTCACCTTGTAGGCCATGCTGGTCTCGAATCCCTGACCTCAGGTGATCCGCCAGCCTCGGCCTTCCAAAGTGCTGGGATTACAGGCAGGAGCCACTGTGTCAGGCTGGTTGCATGTGTTTTAATTTTTTTTTCAGTTTTCAGTATATCTTGGTTGTTTTTGAAGTAGGATCATTTATAATTTCTATGCAGTAAAATCTGTTAGCAGTTGTCTTATGACTTTGAGCCAGGTGCAGTGGCTCATGCCTGTAATCTCAGCACTTTGGGAGGCTGAGATTAGAGTGTTGCCTGAGCCCAGGAGTCCAAGACTAGCTTGGACAAAATAGCAAGAACTCAGCTTTACAAAAATAAAATATCAGCCGAACATGGTGGCTTATGCCTATACTCCCTGTTACTTGAGAGGCTAAGGCAGGAGGATTGCTTGAGTCCCGGAGGCTGAGGCTGCAGTGAGCTGTGATAGTGCCACTGCACTCCAGCCTGGGAAACAGAGTAAGACCCTGGCTTAAAAAGACAAAACAAAACAACAAAAAAGAATAAGTCAAATATTATTATATTAATATATTATATAAAATAGATAATATGATATATGTAATAAAGATATACTACATAAAATATATAATAATAAAGATATTAAAATATTAATCTATTTGACTTACTTTGATAAGTCAAAATATATTAATACTGCTTATAAAGGCCAGAGGTTAGGGATATAACATAATTCTTTCTCAGAGTTGAAAATTCTCATTCAATATGTGACTTTATTTATTTTTATTTTTTATTTTTCTTGAGACGAAATCTTGCTGTGTTGCCCAGACTGGAGTGCAGTGACGTGATCTCAGCTCACTGCAGCCTCTGCCTCTGGAGTTCAAGCGATTCTCCTGCCTCAGCCTCTCAAGTAACAGGGATTATAGGTGCGTGCCACCATGCCTGGCTAATTTTTGTATTTTTAGTAGAGATGGGGTTTCACCATGTTGGCAAGGCTGGTCTTAAACTCCTGACCTCAAGTGATCTGCCTGCCTCAGCCTCCTGAAATGATGGGATTACAGGCATGAGCCACTGCACCCAGCCTTAATATGTGACTTTATAATGTACTAAATTCTCACATCTTTTGGGAGTTTCTTTTGACATTTTCTTCCATTCCCGTGCTCTGAGGCTGGTGCTACATTGTTTTAGTCATTGTCACTTTACAACACATTTGTATATCTGCTCAGTCAAGTTGTTTGTTTTTGCACTTTGCAAAAAACATACTGGCTATGTGTTGCATGCTTGTTCTTCAAGATAAAATTTAGAACTGTTTTGTTAAGTTCCACACTCTCTATTTTTATTTTCTTGACTAGAATTCTCAGTCCTGTCTTTTTATTTCATTTTAATCTCAGAACCATTTGCTCTTCTGACCGAGACTTGGGGCTTTCGCTATTTCAAAGAATTATAGGATCTCAGTTTGAAGGGACTAGAGGTGTCAGATATTTAGTTCCAGTTCCTTAAAAGTGTACTTCAACCATGTACTTGTTATAGGTTATTCACACATCTAATTAAAGGCAAGTGCAATTGTATACAATCCCTAAATGGAGGGAAAGTATTTGCTAGCAATCTTCCCTTCTTTTCCGCATCTTCATAAAATGGCTATGCTCAGTCAACCCTTCCCCTAAAGAAAGTTTAGACTTTACCATGTATGGCCAGTAGAGGTCACAAAGTACTTGTTATAAACACTGAAATCTGAACCAAACGCATACGTGGGCACTCTTATTATACAATAATGAGCGCATATATATGATTATAATTAGAGGGAGTTGTTACACTTTCATTCTTCTCTATCATGCTCAATACATTAGGATAGAGAGCTTATTATAAGCAGTATACATATCTCAGAGAACACAATTCTTAAGACTTTTCCTGAATAAAGAGAATTTTAGAAATGATTCTATGCCAAATCTCTGACTGTATAAAGAAACTGATCTTTGAGTTAGAAACTTGTCCAGGTCACTCAGCTTGTTTATGAGTGAATACAGGAGTGACAACTCAAAACCTTTTGATTCCAAGATCAGATTTCTTCTCACACTGTATCTGTAGACTGTGTTTTCCAATGGTCACTTATCTTTTCTGAACTATAATAATTAATTAACTCAATATAAATTTTTATGCCAGGTGCTGTGCTAGGTGGTGAAGATATATTGTTAAGCAAAAATGATCCTTGCTTGTGAGACTATGAGAAAAATGTGAGTAGAAGCAGTAAAATAATGATCGGAAGAACCTCTGAGGTAATGTTAGGTCTCTCCCTGACAAGCACTTTCTATCCATATTCGGTACTGATTTTGTTTAGCATCTTCAGTAATTTTATGTTACTATCTTCCTATTTTTAAAATTTAACTTATTTTATTTTTGGAAGTTAGAATTTGTATTATTTCATGTGAAGAAAAATAGTTATCATATTACAAATTTCTTCTCGTTAATTCCTATGAAAGTTTACTGTTATCCAACATAAAACTGAGTGCATAATAAATACAAATGCATCATTCCATAAAGCTCCCCTCATAAAAATTAAACATTAAATTTTCAAGTGAAATGAAACACTACAGTGTTTAGTAAATGTATTTGCTTCATCTTCTAAATCTGTGTGTGTCCATCCTTTTTTTTAAAAAAAATTTAGATTCAGGGGTACGTGTGCAGGTTTGTTATATAGGTATACTGTGTGATGCGTCGTTTGGGCTTCTAATGATCCTGTCACTCAAGTAGTGAACACAGTAGCTGATAGGTAGTTTTTCAGTCCTTGCCCCACTCCTTCTCTCCCATCTTATCTCCAGTGTTTATTGTTTCCATTTCTGTGTCCATGTGTAACCAATGTTTAGCTTCCACTTATTTTATTTTTTATGGTTTTTGAGATGAGCTCTTGCTCTGTCACCAGACTGGAGTGCAGTGGTATGATCATTGCTCACTGCAGCCTCAAACTCCTGGGCCCAGGTGATCCTCCCCCCTTACCCTCCTGTAGCTGTCATTATAGGCATGTGCTGCTATGCCTGGATAATGTTTACATTTTTCAAAGAGACAGTGTAGTGTTTCATTATGTTGTCCCAGCTGGTCTACGAACCCCTGGGCTTAAGCAATCCTCCCACCTTGGCCTCCCAACATGCTGGGATTACAGGTGTGAGCCAGTCCTCTCAGCCTTAGCTCCCACTTATAAGTGCAAACATTCAATATCTGGTTTTCTGTTCCTGCATTAATTCATTTAGGATTGCAGCCTCCAGCTGCATTCATGCTGCTGCAAAAGACATGATTTCATTTTTTAATGGCTAAGTAGTATTCCATGGCCTATATGTACCATATTTTCTTTATCCAATCCACCATGATGGACACCTGGGTTGATTCCATGTCTTTGCTGTTGTCAGTAGTGTTGTGATGAACGTATGAGTACAGGTGTCTTTTTGGCAGACAGTTTATTTTCCTTTGGGTATATATTCAGAAATGAGATTTCTGGGTTGAATGGTAATTCTGCTTTTAGTTCTTTGAGAAATCTCCAAACTGCTTTTCATAGGAGCTGGACTAATTTGCATTTCCACCCACAGTGGATAAACATTTCCTTTTCTCTTCAACCTTGCCAATATCTGTTATTTATTGATCATTTAATAATATCCATTTTGACTTGTGTGATATGCCCTGTCATTGTGATTTTGATTTTCATCTCTCTGATGATTAATGATGTAGAACATTTTTTCATATGTTTGTTGGTTGCTTGCATGTTTTCTTTTGAGAAGTCTCTGTTCATGCCCTTTGCCCACTTTTAAATGGGATTTTTTTTTCTTGTTTATTGTTTGTTTCTTATAGATTCTGATTAGTTCTTTGCTGGATTCGGAGTTTGCAAATATTTTCTCCCATTGTGTATGTTGTCTGTTTGTAGGGAATTTCTTTTTCTTTTCTTTCTTTTTTTCTGGAGACAGAGTCTCCCTTTGTTTCTCAGGCTGGAGTGCAGTGGGCATGATTTCGGCTCACAGCAACCTCTGCCTCCAGGGTTTAAGTGATTCTCCTGCCTCAGCCTCCCAGGTAGCTGGGATAACAAGCACCCACTACCATGCCTGGCTAATTTTTGTGTTTTTAGTAGGCATGGCATTTCACCATGTTGGCCAGGCTGGTTTCAAACTTCTCACCTCAAGTGATCTGTCCTCCTCACCTCAAGTGATCTGTCCTCCTCACCCTCCCAAAGTGCTGGGATTACAGGCATAAGCCACCGCACCCAGCTGGTAATTTATTTTGCTGAACAAAAGAGTTTTAGTTCCATTAGGTCTCAATTGTCAATTTTTGTTTTTGTTGCATTTGCTTTTGAGGGCTTAGTCATAAATTCTTTGCCTAGGCCAATGTCTAGAAGGGTATTTCCTAGAGTTTCTTCTAGGATTCTTGTAGTTTGAGGTGTTACACCGAAGTCTTTTTTTTTTTTTTTTGAGATTGAGTTTCGCTTTTGTTGCCCAGGCTGGAGTGCAATGGTTGGCTCACCCCAACCTCTGCCCCCTGGGTTCAAGCGATTCTTTTGCCTCAGCCTCCTGAGTAGCTGGGATTACAGGCATGTGCCGCCACGCCCGGCTAATTTTGTATTTTTAGTAGAGACGGGGTATCTCCATGTTGGTTAGCTGTTCTGGAATTCCTGATCTCAGGTGATCTGCCCGCCTCCGCCTCCCAGAGTGCTGGGTTTACAGGCGTGAGCCACCGTGCTGGTCCACATTTAAGTCTTTAATCCATTTTGAATTAATTTTTGTATATGATGAGAGGTAGGGATCCCATTTTATTCTTCTGCATATGGCAGCATATTTATTGAGTAGGATATCTTTCCCATTGTTTATTTTGTTGACTTTGCAAAGATCAGTTGATTTTAGGCTGTGGCTTTGTTTCAGGGGTATTCTGTTCCATTGTTACCACCTTTTTAAAAGAAATCAGGTACTATATATTAAAAAGTCACCTAATTGACAGTTTCTTCTTAATTTATTGGTGCTAAATGACTATAACATGGGAATTATGGGCAAGAGAAAGAAGAGAAACAGTGCTAGAAAAAAACCTTAAACTGTATAGTAGTCCCCAAATGAACAAGGAAAGATCCTTAATCTGTGAGATAATGGCAAATGGAAACAAGCTGGAAAATGTATTGGAAACATATTAAAATATGGAAATAAGTCTTGGAAAATGGGTATTTATATATATATGCACACATATATGTGATATATATGCTTATATATAAATAAAAATGTATAAATATATAATGGATATATATTTATATATCATGCATGATATATTTATATATTATATTATTACATTATAATACATAAATGTAATATATATTATGTATTATATAGATATTACATATCTATATAATCTATATCATACATTTATATAGATTTACTTATAATAGGTATACATACCTATTATAGAGATTAATATATACCTACATAATATATATACCTATATTATATATACCTATATAATATATGTAATATATAAATCTATATATAGATTTATATATTTATATATCTGTTATTCAAAAATATATAATAAGTATATATATGCCTATTATAATATATTATATATAAATATATATTTTAGGTATGTATAATGGTATATTATATATATAAACATTTATATTATATATTTAAAAGATACATATTTTTAGACAGGAGCTTGCTCTGTAGCTCATGCTGAAGTGCAGTGGAGCGATCATGCTTACGGCAGCTGAACTTTCCAGGCACAACCCTCCCATCTGGGCATCTCAGAGAAAGTACCTGCTCTCTGAGTGTTTTGGTGGTGATTTCTGTGTGACGGAATTATTGGTTATTGGGTTTTTTTTATTTGCCTCTCTGTTTTCAGAGTTTTAGCCATTCAACTTATAATAATTGAGCAACTGGAAAATGGAAAAGCCCAGTAAGATCTCGTGGGCTCAAACATCAAGCAATTCTCTCAACTTAGCCTCTCAAGTAGCTGGCATGTGCCATGGGCATATTCCATAATGCCTGGCTAATTTATTTTTATTTTTATTTTTTGTAGAGATAGGGTCTCCCTATGTTTCCCAGGCTGGAGGTATATTTTATAAACAGAAGTGATGTGACTTCCTGCCGCAAGGTACTTAACTTCCTGCCCCACAGTACTTCAGATGATTTTCTTTTGCTATATTTTCATACTTTAAAAAATCACTTAAGACAACTACCTTCATTTTTATAGTGTATGCCAATGTAAGTACATTTTAAAGCACTTCCTCACCTGGGCGAAGTTTCTCATGCCTGCAATCCCAGCACTTTAGGAGGCTGAGGCAGGTGGATCACCTGAGGTCAGGAGTTCGAGATCAGCCTGGCCAACATGGTGAAACCCCATCTCTACCGGTTGTGGTTGTAGGTGCCTGTAATCTCATCTACGTGGGAGGCTGAGTCAGGAGAATTGCTGGAACCTGGAAGATGGAGGCTTCAGTGAGCCAAGATCACACAATTGCACTCCAGCCTGGGTGACAGAGCAAGACTCTTGTCTCAAAAAAAAAAAAAAAAAAAGCACTTCCTCAAAACAGAATTACAACTTTCCAACCTATTTCCCTGTCTCTAGCTCTGCCAGTATAGATGAACACACACCAGTTAAGTCCTAGATAAGTAGCTTAAACAAGGTTTTCATTATGTGACACAAATCTGTGATTTTCTTCTGTTTCCTCTCCAGCCTTGTTTCCTCAATTTCTATTATTAGAGCAAAGGCTGGAGACAGAACTCTTCCATACACCCATACACACACGCGTGCACGTGCACACACACACAGACACACACAAACACACACACAGAGAAATCTCTTTGGCTGCCAAATTTATTGTTAGAAAAGCAAAAATAATCTTTGTATAAAATAATGTTTTTTCCATTTTCCAGTTGTGCAACTATTATGTGTCGAATGGCTGAAACTTAGAGAACAGAGAGGCAAACAAAACTCTCAATCACCAATAATTTTGTCACACAGAGATCACCACTAAAACACTCAAGCATAGATAATGTTATAATGTGGTTGTGCAGTAGCCTTCATTCACTTGGAGTTGCCTTCATTCACTTCATTTATCCACTTCATTCACTCACTTCATTCACGTTCATCATGAATGTCTTCAATGTCAGCAAGAATTTATCTTCAACATGACTTTTAGTAACTTTTAAGTATCCCCTCATATGGATGCACCAGAGGATTTGTCCATTATCCTGTTGTTGGACATCTAGATTGTTCTGTTTTTTGCATGTTATAAACTTTACGATATGTTATGAGAGAGCACTTTACTCACCACCCCTGAGATTTCCTTCCATTACAGTGACAGTCCTGGCCTTTTTCTGGTATAGAGAGATTTACCTAATAGATGAGTTTGAAATGAGGACCTGGACCTTTCTCCTGGGAGCCAGACTGTCACAGGTACTTGCTCAGAGATGCCCAGATGGGAGGCTTGTTCTTGGGCAGTTCAGTCTATCTGATTCTGGGTTCAGTTTCAGGAAGGGTATTGTGCCTGTACACTTAAGCTCTGGTCTATAATAGTTACCATGGCCCTTTTGATTCTTGTATATTTATGTGTCCTTATATATATTTTGCATAAATTTCAGAATTGGGAGTTTTTCGGTCAAAGGTGAGTGTATTTTAGGTCTGTTTTTTTATTTTTTTGGAGATGGAGTTTCATTCTTGTTGTCCAGGCTGGAGTGCAATGGCGCTATCTCAGGTCACTGCAACCTCCACCTCCTGGGTTCAAGTGATTCTCCTGCCTCAGCCTCCCAATTAACTGGGATTACAGGCGTGCACCACCACACCTGGTTAATTTTGTATTTTTAGTAGAGACGGGTTTTCACTATGTTGGTCAGGCTGGTCTTGAACTCCTGACCTCAGATGATCCACCCACCTTGGCCTCCCAAAGTGCTGGGATTACAGGCGTGAGCCACCACGCCCAACCATTTTAGGTCTTTTGATACAAATTTTTATATTCTCTAGAAAGTTAGTACCAGTGTTGACTCCTACCAGCAGAGATTAGAGTTATGTTTTTCTTTGAAAGCTTAAATTTTTTTCCAAGATCTATGTCTATTTATCATATAAAATATATAATATATTAAATTATATATAATAATATAAAATATACAATATATTAAATTATGCATAATATATTGAATATAAGTTAAATTACATTTTACATATATAAATTATCTAAATACATATTTGAAATATGAATTTAACCAAAACAAATATTGGAAATGGAAGGAGAGAGTTAAAACATAACATCATTTACCTAGTTCTGAACCATCTGGTAGTTTTATATGTTGAAACGTTTGGCCATTTCATGTATACATATATGTACATACTTGGGCATGTTTACATTAGGCAACTTGAAAAGGAGTACGTGGTATAATAAGAAAATATGAGATTTAAAAAATATAATTTATAGAAATAGGGAGTGTGTTATTTAATTAATCAAGAAATCAGAATGACATCCAAAAATATCAGCTACTCTGTCTTTTCCCCTCACCTTAGGTTTAAACGGTGATTGGCAGTCATTGCGTTGAGAAGCTGGAAATTTTATTTTCGTGAGTCATAGATGTTGAGACTCCAGTGAACTCTGCATTTTTATTTTACATAGTGGTTTTACATGTTTTTACCAGGAATATGGTGGCATCACAGGCATTCGGTTTTTTGCATAGATTTAAAATGTGGAAAAAATTTAAAGTGGGAAAAATTTCACCCATCCTTTGGAGATGTTTGATAGAAGCTGAACCCACCTCTTTGTTAGTACTGTGTGAAATTGGCTGTGATGTGCTCATGGTTGAAGGGTATGTAGTCAGCAACCCCTGGAAATAAGCAGAGAGTAACACAAGGTGACTGTGGTGCATGTAACCACCTCCATCTGCCAAGGGATGCAGTGAGTTAGATGAAGTGAACCCATTACATTTTTTAAAGGAGTAAACTCATCCTAGAGATAAATAGGCAGTTTGATTATGGAGAGAACATGACATTGAGATTTAGGAAGTTCTTGTTTCCACGCTCTGGTCATCATTTCAAGGAGTATGTCTTTGGGTATACCCCTTAAGATGCACGAGCCTCTTTTTTTCCTCACATAAAAGATTTTGTAAATAACATTTACTCTGAAGAATTATTTTCAGAATTAGGAATAGTGACCACTAGGTGCCCAATACAGTACCTGGCACAGAATAATTGTGCAACAAATGGTGGTTATTGCTAAAATGGCTTATTTAGGCCAAAATCAGGGCATTCAAGGGAGAACCTCATGTTCATTTTTGAAGATTTTGTAAGAAATAAGAAAGAACAGTGGGTTGAGAATGTTTGGCTTTCAGGACAGGAAAGATAGATGATGGCAGTATCTGTTACCTTTAAGGTTGCTGGGCAACAGAAAGAATGACAGTTTCAGGCCCAAATCTTTTTTTTTCTCAGAGGCCTTTATCATTCTTTCTCCCAGGAAAGAAAAGTAATTGGTAGACATGAGACTATGCCTGATTTAAGTTCCTGGGGCAATTTTTTCTTTTTAAAAAAATTCTGGGTATTTAAAGCAGTTTTAATTTTTGTGGGTTCACAGTATGTATATATTTTTATTGGGCATATGGGATATTTTGTTACAGATATTTCTTGAGATGAAGGTGATAGGAAAACTAATAATAATGATGATTAGTATTTTTGAACACATACCATTCAAAAAACATTGTACTTAATCATACTAAGTATATTGTTTCCAATCCTCACAATAACCCAAGTAATAATTAATGCAATTTCCATTTTAAAGGTGTGTAAAGTGGCTCAGAGATTTACAACTAATGTAATACAGCTGTTAAATAAGGGCAGGCGCTTCTAACCAAGTCCTCTGTGACTCCAAGATCTTTATTATATGCTTTGCTGCGATTCCACAAATTCTGACTGGCAAGATTTTGTTAAATATATGGTAGACTTTAAAAAAAACCTCCCTCTACTGTAATATTGGATAATGAAGTGTCTTTACCAACCTATGACCTTGGCTCTACTGTGACTTTATTTGGCTTTACATGTCTCTGCATGGTGACAGTTAACCATCAGGTTAACTAGGTAACATCATGCTTAGACAAAAACCATACACTAATGCTCTTTAAATTGGAGAATATTTTAATATGTGCGCAAAAGCTTTAACAAATGTTAAGGTTTTGCTGAAGTCTGAGTTTTATTCTTCCCACTTTCTCGTAATTTTTTCAGGGGAAACATGCACTAATATGCACATGTAGGCATTCTTCTCTTTGGAGATTTTTTTTTTAAAAGAAAGTGAAGCATGAATTTTGAGTGAAACTATTGTAGAAAGCAAGTTTGTCCTAAAGTTTGGAAACCTGGGTTTAATTGCTCACTTTTGTATTCTAGATGCATGCCTTGTACAAGTCTCTTCAATGTCTCTAAGACTTACTTTTCTTCTCTGTAAAAAGTATTACCACTGCCTACAGAATTAATCTCTTTCTCTAATGATTATATATATACATACAAAATATATATGTGTATACATATATAAGCAATCACTGTCTATAGAATTATTGTATATACACATATGGTCTCATAATTATTAATTGATTAAATGAATGAATGAATAAATCAGATGAAAAATATAATTAAAGAATGTAGCCTTCAAGCTATGGAAGATAACGCCTATGCCTTTTCTTCCCTCACCTTCATTCAAAGGTGTTATGCCACTAAGGAACTGCCAGTATGTCTTGTGATTAACATTTTCAGCGATATTGTTGATAGAAGAGACGACAAGTCCCCAAGATGTCATTGTGGTTTCAAATCTAAAAAAAAAATTATATATGATTAATATCTCACTTTAGGTCAGGGAATATGGGGTAAGATGAAGGGATAGAGGCATTCAATTAGTTAGTTAGTTAATTAATTTTTTTAGAGACAAGATGTCACTTTGTTACCCAGGCTAGTGGTGAGATCCTAGCTCATGGCAGCCTTGAAATCCTGGGCTCAAACAATCCTGCTGCCAGGATAGAGACATTTTAAATGCTTCAGATAAATGCTTCAGACATTTTAAATGATCATTTTCTTTTGAGTGCAATTTTATATGATCATTTTGTCAGATGGGCATTTAGGCTGATTCCATGTCTTTGCTATTGTGAATTGTGCTGCAGTGAACATGGATGGAGACCATTATGCTTAGCAAACTAACACAGGAACAGAAAACCAAATATCTCAGGTTCTTACTTATAAGTGGGAGCAAAATGATGAGAACACATGGACACATAGAGGGGAACAACACATACTGGGACCTGTCAGAGGGTACAGGTTGGGAGGAAGGAGAGGATCAGGAGAAATAACTAATAGTAGTAGAATTAATACCTGGGTGATGAAATAATCTGTACAACAAACCCCCATGACACAGTTTACCTATGTAGCAAACCTACACATGTACCCCAAACTTAAAATAAAAGTTAAGTTAAAAAAAAAAAAAGAGAAAATGGGCCAGGTGTGGTGGATCATGCCTGTAATCCCAGCACTTTGGGAGGCTGAGGCCAGGAGACCAGGAGACCAGGAGGCTCCGCCAGGAGCTCGAGACCAGCCTTGGCAATATGGTGAAACCCTCTCTCTAACAAAAATACAAAAATTAGCCAGTCTCATAACCTGATCTCAAAATAAATAAATAAATAAACAAATAAAGCAAACGTGAATGACTAATGAATATGAAATTACTTCACTTAGATTGAAATGAAATGAGAATGAATGGATTTTGAAAACACTTATTAATAAGGAAATTAAAAAAATGTAAATTCCCTCAAAAGGGTACATAGTGAGTGATTAAAAGAATATCCAAGACTAAATATTTGGAAGCCACAAAAATACTGTCAATAATTTTCAGTAACACAGGAAATGACTTGTACAATAATGTTAAGTGAAAATATGAGATACAAATTTTACATGAAATATCTGTCCCATGTATATGCTGGATCACACCTATGTGTAATATGCATAGAAAATAACACCTACAAAAGTTATAAAAATATTACAGTTGTGATATTGTGGGTGGACTGCAGATGATTTTTCTTATTTATGCTTTTTCCCTCAAAATTTCTGCTGTATGTATTTATTACATTTATAATCAGAAAAAGAAAAATCAGGCAAAATTAAAGCTAAACTCAGAGAAGTAAAGTACAGTACATTCAGAGGGTTTTAAAGTCAAATATTTTTGGGCCAGGCGTGGTGGCTCACGCCATTAATCCCAGCACTTTGGGAGGCCGAGGTGGGTGGATCACCTAAGGTCAGGAGTTTGAAATCAGCCTGACCAACATGCTGAAACCTCGTCTCCACAAAAAATACAAAAATTAGCTGGGCATGGTGGTGGGTGCCTATAATCCCAGCTACTCAAGAGGCTGAGGCAGAAGAATCGCTTGAACCAAGGAGGCGGAGGTTGCAGTGAGCTGAGATCACACCATTGCACTCCAGTCTGAGTGCTCTCAAAAAAAAAAAAAAATTGAATAGTTTTGAAGTGCAATTTTTATCCTGACCTGTCTGTGGAAGTTGGGGAAGTTACGGAGTCATGCAGTAGTGAGTAGACACAATGTGCTCGACAGAACTGGGTGGAATAGATCCCCATGTGGTATCACTCAGTTGTCAATTCCTTAGCCTTTGTCAGTATTCTTTCTTGATTATCTTCCTGAAGAATTTGGACCATATCATCTTTTCTTTGAAAATATCTCCTTTTTTCCTTTCTGTGACTTGGTACTTTTTTTCTTCTCCTCTTATGACTTAGACTTCTCCGTGTTTCTTTACTGCATCCTGTTTTTGCAAACTATAAACATTCCCTAAAATTGAATTTTCTTCTCTGTGATTCATTTCGGTATCTTCCCCTACCCTGACAAGGTGTCAGATTCAGTCCAATCTGGGTTCAGCTCTCAACTCTATTAGTTACATGTTATGTGATCTTAGGAATATTGCTAACATCTTGGGCCTAAGGGTTCTATCTGTAAAATGAGAATAACTAAATCTGTCTTATGGTTTCGTTGGGTGCATGTATCTGCTACCTACTACGTGGGTTCTTGCCTTTGGCCATCACCTCTAAGAGATGGCTGTCCAATTTTTTTTGGCCTGTCCTGACCTCTTTTCCTAGTACTTCTTCTATACCTCCAAAAGCCTTTTTTCTTTCCTTCCTTCCTTCCTTCCTTCTTTCTTTGTTTCTTTCTTTTTTGGAGATGGAGTCTCACTCTGTCTCCCAGGCTGGAGTGCAGTGGCACAATCTCAGCTCACTGCAACCTCTGCCTTCCAGGCTCAAGCAATTCTCCTGTCTTAGCCTCCTGGGTCACTGGGACCACAGGCACGCTCCACCATGCCTGGCTAATTTTTGTATTTTCAGTAGAGATGGGGTTTTGCCATGTTGGCCAGGCTGGTCTTGAATTCCTAACTTCAAGTGATCTGCCTGCCTCAGCCTCCCAAAGTGCTGTAATTACAGGCGTGAGCCACTGTGCCTGGCCTATACCTCCAAAAACCTTCTAATGTTCCTATTTCAAATGCCCACCATTAAACATACCTAAGGAATTTAATCCCTTTCTTTGAAAGATATTCTTTCTTCTTGACACTTTTATCCATAGTTTCGAAGCTTCTTTCTCTTGATCTCTATGTCCTGTCACTCACAGAGCCTTGGTGTGGGTCCGTGTGTCCCAGAGGAAGTCATCATCACTTCACAGCTCCATTATTTCAGTCATGTCCTACGTTTTAGCCTTGTCTTCTATTATCGTGACCCAAACAACATTTTACAACACGGATTTTACTACTTAACAACTTGCAAAACAAAGTCCAGTCTCCTTAGCCTGGTATTTCAAGACTTTTACACTGTCACCCAACCTGGTGTGTCCACCTGGCTTACTCACTGGCCCCAGATTCCTTGCTCAGTCTTAACGCAAATATTTGTTCTAGCCATTTCTTTTTCCTGTACTTACCTCTTCCCACATCTTCCTAAATAGTACCTATTCTTTGTGGTTCAAAGATACAGTCTCTTTTTACTGTTCTACTCTGCAATAGACTTTCGAATCTCCTGTGATTTTTTGTTTTTAAAATTTCATCGTGCATTGACTTGTATGATTTAAGTTTTCATGAGAGCCTTACCTATTTATTAGATTGTAACTTGCTCAAGGGGCTATTAAATAAAAATCTGTTATCGAAAGGAAAAAAATTAAGAAAACAGAGGATGAGAAAAGAAATGGGAATTCAGATTAGACCTGTAGAGAATGATGAATGACACTTGTAACACTCACTTGAACATAGGATTTTTGTGCTGTGCTTCTTCTAGGACAGTCAGTAACACTGATCCACTTTTCACACTAACGTTGATGGTCTCATTGAAGAGCAGCTCAACCCCCCTTAGCTGGTTGTTTATGGTGTATTTGACAGTGATGTTAGATGTAGAGGTGGGGACAGGGCCAGGAGGGCTGGGTAGAGTTGGTTGTACCTCATGATCTGTGAAGGGCAAAGAGGCCACATTTGTCAAAGATTATGGAGTTTGTATTATAGGTGCAAAATCTCTGTTACTGGCAATTCATCCCAGAAAACATTTCAAGAAAGCAGTGAGTTTCATATCATTTAACCAAGTACTTGGACAACTAGTGTAGAATTCTGGCAAAAACTCCATGGCCACTTTGTTAAGGTTGGGACATCACTGGGAAGCAGCCTAAGGGGTTAAGTGAATGTGGTCATGTTTGGTAGGATTGGGATCAGTGTGCTTGATTTTTGTCTCCACATTCTGCACTGAGATAGACAAGAAACTTATTAATCTCTTCTTGTCTTAGGAAGTTCATGCAATGCAAGAGAAATGATACTTTATGTTAGCATTACAAAAAAAAAAAGAGGTCGAGGAATTGATACCAAACACTAGTAATCTCTGGAGTGATAAGTTTTTATGCAAGACCTCCACTTTCTAAATGCATATTTCTGGAATGTTTGAATTTTAAGTATCTTTCAATTTTATGCATAATTGGATAAAGGTAGTTTTAATAAAAAAGTGGCATGCTAGGTTTCCACTCTGTCTCATTTATATGTCATGTGCATCAAGCTTTCATATTTAGATCTTTAAGTCTCAACTTCAGTTCTTCTCTGAAGCCTTCCAAACAAAATCAACAACTGGTCACTATTTTTCTTTTTTGCATTTGCACCTTGTGTGGCTTTAACTTCTATTTAATACTTACTTGATTGTCCCAACTGTTGTAGTTTTTGTTTACACATCTGTCTTCTGACTTTATGAAAGGCAGATATGATAAGATATGCATAGTGTTTGATGGTACATTTGTCAGATGAATAAATGAAGCTATATGTTATTTGATTGTTGGGACCATGGACCTTCTCCTACCTCTAGTATCCCCCAAGATGCTTTGTACATAGTAGGTACTGCATAAGTATATGCTGAATGAAGTAGATATGGGTCTGAGTTCTGAGTGTAGGAAGGTATATCTGTGTGCTGGCACACACTCTTTAGGACTGGAAGTCAGATGTGCGCTGCTCACATGGGAATAATGGACATTACAAGCCTACATGCCACTTAACATTGATCCATATGTCATTCCTGGCATAAGTTGCCGCTTTTTAACATAAGGAGAGGTGGATGTCTTACCAGGGCTACAGGTGACCTGGGGCACATCTAGGTATGTCTTGCCTTTCAGGGAAGGGAGGATTTGAGCAATGGACATGGGGTTGTGGAATTTTCCCTGTTTAATCTCATCGAGTATCATATCTATAGTCTTCTTGCAGTTCCATTCCTTTGTAGGTGGCTCAGGTGTTACAGAGAGAGCCTGGGACAGGAAGAGAGAGAGAGAGAGGGGGGGAGGTGGAATTAGGCATAGCTGAGAGTTGGCTCTTACATGTCTTAAGAGATAAACTTGATCACTAATCATTGTGGTCACCTAGTCACCCAGAATGCAAAGCCAATGCTATGTAAGGTTTGGAACACATTTGTCTCCAATGCTATGTCCCCACCACTTAGCACAGTCTCTATCACACAGCAGACACAGAACAGATATCTGTGCCATGATTAGATGCAGGGAACACTGTTAGGCAGTCATATTTACCAATGATTCTTGAATGTAGAGTGAGGGTGAAAGCTGGACTCCAGAGGGAGCTTTAGTCTAGGACAAGCTGGGCTCTAGAGAAGCATTAGCCTAGGACAATCTAGCCACATAAACGGAGTAGACCCCTTGTTTTGTGCTGTCATGCACACTCTTTGGTGGACTTTTCCCTCACTTTGTGCTTGTGTCAAGACTGTCAGAGGCTCCACAACCCTGGCTCAGGATGGACTCATGACCTGGGCTGGGCTGATAGTGGTGCCCATCCCCTTGATGACAGTGATTGGTGGACACTTGTATTAATCAGAGTCGTTCCCTGACATACAGACATTGGGAGATCAAAAGATTTTTTTTCCCTGCTGAGGTTATTCAACTAAGACCAAGCAAGTACACATTAAGTTGCTAGTGAGCATCTTTCTCAGCCACTTTGAAGAAGACGCCCTGTAGCAGGAAAGGATGAGGAAAATCAGGGCTGGACGATGAAAAAAGAATGGCCACTGATATCACGATTTGAGCCCTTTATTCTGGTTATTCCTGAAACCACCTAATTCAGCCCTGGACTTCCCAGTGTATGTGAGTAGTAAATCCTCCTTTTTTTTCTTGAGCTAAAAGGATTTGGGTTTCTGTTACTTGCAAAATGGGTCTTGATGAACACACCAAGCGATTCACCTATTTTACTGAGTTACATATTACATAAATAAAATGGAAATCATAATTTCTGCCTATTCTTGCGGGAGTCGTTTGAGGTTAAGGGGCTAATGTATAAAAGCATTTCGTGATGTGTGATGTGGATTTTGTCATTACCACTTCCCTTTCTTTACAGTGCTGATGATGGCCATCAGGGCATGTTAATGGGCTGAGATTGTTGATGACTGGTTCACCTGAAGCTTGGAATAGGTCATGGGAGAAGGGAGAGAGGAGTCAGAAATGGCTGTCTCAGCTGTGGTCAGTATGCATAATTGGGCATTTGTGACAGGCACGACCATCACTGTTAACCTCAGCATCCATGAACCATGGCTCTGGACAGAGGCCACTTTACAAGGCAGTTTGGTTTAATGGCTGTCAGGTGGGTGATCCTCTGGAACAGCATCTTGTCCACTGGTCATATGCATCTCCCAAATTTCACTAAGCAAGGTATGTTTATTGGGATTATACATCACCAATGCCAACACTCTAGAGAGGATAACACATTAAGTGGTTAGAGATCATTAATAACCTTCCATCAAGAAGTTTATCAGATCTCTTTTCTTTCCTTTTTTTTTTGTTTCTGAGAGAGAGTCTCACGGCAGCTCACAGGCTGGCACACAATGGTGTGATCTTGGCTCACTATAACCTCTGTCCCCCGGGTTCAACTGATTCTCCTGCCTCAGCCTCCCAAGCAGCTGGGATTACAGGTGCCTGCCATCACACTCAGCTAATTTCTGTATTTTTAGTAGACATGGGGTTTCACCATATTGGCCAGGCTGGTTTTGAACTCCTGATCTCAAGTGATCTGCCCGCCTTGGCCTCCCAAAGTACTGGGATTACAGGTGTGAGCCACCACGCCCGGCCTATCAGATCCCTTTTCAAGATAAGCGCCTATCAGAGGAATCTTGAAAGCCATAGGATACTCATGGAAGAGAGAGGAGAAATTCTAGAACAGAGGAAATGCCTCATGAGCCGTCTTTGGGTAGGGTTGAGTGTGGCCTGGGCCACTGGAAGGGCACTGACGTCTTGGAAGAAGGTGAACAAGACTGAAAAAGAGGTTTGCTAGCATCACTGTTCTGCTGAGGCAGATCGCGAACAATTGTTAAGCATGATGTTATGCATGAGATTTTCTTTTTTTTTTTTTTGCAATACCACATTTTATTTAACCTAATTGCAACCTTGCTATTAGGAGGAAAATAAAATGTGGGGAAATTCAATATTTGTATGAGATGGTGGCAGGTCTGGGGATCAAACCTAAATTGTGATAGCTCCAGAGCCCTTTGATTTTCTATATCAGAATATTTTATATTAGGAAAAGATTATATATTAGACACCTATTGATTCCAGATTTCAGGATGCCTAAGTAAACTCCAGAGAGACAGTAAAACGGGTAGGGAGAGATTATATATTCTGACTGGAAATCCACGTGGCCTGTGGTATTTGGATATAGACACGGTCCTGCCTTTTGATAAGAAAAGCTTTAATTCCCAGGTACAGCTTATCAAAGTGTACTCAGCAGGTGATAAAATCCAAACAGAATTCACAAACCAAGTTAGCAAAAGTAAACACTTCTCTATCTGGTGCTAAATTGAAGCAAGGTTATTTTTAGTGAGTCACACATTAAAAAAATCTCCAAACCATCTTTTCTATCTCTTCCAGACTGCCTTTTTCCTTCCAAAAAGTTTCTAGATCAGAGCACTGGGAATGCTCTTGTAAAATTCAACCATGAAAAAAACAGGGTTTTGTTCTATGGCAAAGTCTACTTGACCGTGACATAGAAGTGAGCTTTGTTTTTTATTAGTCACTTCTGTACATGGTCCATTGATGTGGAAATTTTGTTTTTGCTCTTATGTTTAACATGAATCAATTCTTAGGCTGTTTATATCCTTTTCTAATTTTTAATGTATGAAATCTCAATATCAGTCTCTATTGTTTTACCCAGGAGACAATTTATTTTTAGTTGTCCAAGACTATGTTGGGTTTAGGGCTGGCATCATCACTCCATGATTCTCCCTTTCCTGGGCTTTCTGAGGTGAAGAGTCCCTTGTCCTATTAATTCCCATAGGACATTTTTAGACAATGGAGCTCAAACTTCATAGTTGGGGTTAGAGGATTCAGCCACAGATGTTTGCTGGCTTTTGATTCTAGTTGGTCATCTCTGCCCACTATCATTGGTGTATCTGTCTTCTATAGAAGAAGCTGCCCTAATCAACTAGGGTAGAGTGGGTTGTTGGATTTAGAACTATGAATACCAAGCACATCTTGCAGAATCCAAGCCTGGGAATACATACTAGGAAAGCATGAAATTAAGTATGGACTTGGCTGCCGGATAGATCTGCTTTACCATTTACCATGGGTTTTTGGGAGGTTTAGTCAACTTTAGGTTATTGTCCTTAATCATTCTGAGTATAAACTTGCTATTTTTGGATCAAGGTAAAGTACTGAAAAAGAACATTTGGCTGGTAAGATTGCATTAGAAAATTCTATATTTTATGAGGGCCTACTTTAATATTATTATTATTTGTACATCAAAATTGCAATAGTCTATAACTATTACAAATAAACTGATCATTGTTAATAATAAATCAACATATTTCTTGATTTATTTGTTTCATTTTTTTTCCCAAGGAAGAGAAATGAGTTTATATATATTTGCTTTCACACATTACAGAGGAGTTAGGGAGGAATTAACACTTACCTGCATTTTACCAGTAGAGAAATTGAGGCCCAGGCACCACAAAGAATATATCTCAGGTCATACTAGCTGGACTTTCACAGAGATGTTACTAGAAGCACCTGGCCTCTTGAGTCTGCAATCCAGGCTTATTGGCAGGAACCCAACCAAGAGCATCCAGCACGTGTTTACCTGCATGGCGAGGCCAGTACTGTAGATGCCTCCAATGATACCATTATCTTTGATCCTCATGCTGATATTCTCCACAATATCCTTTAATACCTGACCAAACAGGGCTCTGTAACCTTCCTCTGAACCTACAGGGATCTTGTTGTACATGCAGGTCAGAGCCAAGGTTGCCACTGCTCCTGTGTCTGTGAATGACAGAGGGGATAAGATCACCATAGTCACCACTGCAATAGGAACAGCTAACATTTATTGTGTGCTTATTGTATTCTGGTTCTATGATTTTATTTGCTCCTCAGAACAAACTGTGAAATAGTACCTGTAATCATCTCCCTTTAAGAGACAAAGAAATGGAGGCTCAGAATAATTAAGTAACTGCCCAAGGCCACACAGTCAGTAAGTACAGGGCCAGGATCTTAACCCAGAACCATACAACTCAACATCTCATGTGTATAATTAACGTAGACTGGCAGTATGTTCAGTCGCACTGCTCTTGTGCCAGAAAAGACAGACACAGTCTCTTTTCTAAACTCCTGTAGCATTTGTTGTTTATATATCTGTTTTACAATCTTGAGGCTCTCTTTTCTTTTTATTTTTTGTTACTGTGCTCTGTGAACTCTTAGATGGTGGGAACTTTGCATCCACCAAAGCATGCCACTAAGGAAATTTTTCTTGTTTGCATGCAATAAACATATGGAACAAATGAGCAAGTTCTGGGATGACAAGACAAGAATAAACAAAAGACTTGCCAGTTATCATCTTTCATTTCATTGATCTCCCCCTCCTCACCTTAATCTCCATTTGAAAGTTGCATAACTTCCTTAAGGGTGATAGTGTTATTGACAACCAGAAGCAAATAAGTCCAAACTTTTGGAGGCAGAGATGCCCCAGAAATGTGTGAGGTCCCAGATGTGAAAGGGATACCAGCCTGTTCTTGACCCCCAGGGAGGATCCTAGAGCAGTGGCTCACCTGTTTTTCTGACAGAAACTGAAACAAGAGAGGTTGCTGATGGGGCATGCATAAGGGAGTGAAAACCTCAGATAATACTACTTACTGATTGGAGAGTTGGCAGAGGAGAAAAGGTGACCATGAATGCGGGCTGTGATAGTGGCCCCCACAGAGAAAGATCATTATCTGTAGAAGGGGACAGAAGGAGGACATGATGTTGTAGAGGAAAAGGCTCCCATTCACAAGCAGCCATGTGCTTGCAGAATAAAGCTGCAGGGTGGTCCCCAGGTTTCCATGAAGGGAAACATCATAAGTTAGGGTTTCAAGAGTAGCTGTTTCATAGAGAGAGGTTATTTGGATGTAATGAGGAGAAGTATCGAGAAGAATGGAGTGTGGGAGTGTAAGTAGTGATTAAAGAGAGGATGCAGGGGAGAAGTGAAGCAAGACATTAATATTTATTTTGGGAAGAGCTTCTGACTTGAATGACAGGACTACTGTTCCCAATCGATTCTGTAGTTGCCAGACATACCAAGTATTGTACTTGTTTCTACACGCTGCTATCTCTCCTTCCTTCATGTACTCCTCAATTCACACTCCAACAGACATCTGGTAAGTATCTCCCATCCACAGGCATATTCACAGTCCTTAGCTCCTCCTCCATGGAAAGCTCTCCTTTCCCACTTCCCTGCCAGCTCCACCATTCAGTGCACAATGTCTCTGATGTTCCCAGTTCAGGGCAGTGGTGACCTACTCACCTACGTTGAAGGGAGAGGAATTGGCCAGCAGGGTCTTGGCAAAGCGGACAGCTATTGGTAGGGTCGCCTCAGAGTTCTTCTGGCACAGTGCCAAGATCGCTAGACTGGGTCCATAGAAGGCTGATGCTTCAGTGTTGGGGCCTCGGAAGGGGACAGGGAACCTTCATCAGACCCACATTCACCATGATAAGGACATTTGCAAAGATGGAAAAGCCAAGCCTTTAAAATGGAAATTGCTGGAAAACCTGCCCCCAAAGAGACACAGCACAGGCAAAGAGCAACTTCAGTGTTTTTCAAAAGAATGTCATCAGGCATCTGTAAAGAATAAAAGAGATGACTCTGTGTCTTTAGACAGGTGATGGCTCGATAAGCTTGTGCCCTTGGAGTCATGGCCATTTTGGATTGAAAATGAATCTCTCCCTTTTGTGATTATCAGAAGGACTAGAGTGAAGGATACATTGTGTCTCTTCCCTGACTTTCCTTTCTCTCCGCCCCCACCGTTTTCCTTTCTGGATTTAAAATTCTTAGGAAAAACCGTGTACCTGATTCTCTTCTCCCTTGCAGTGAGGTCTTACCGGAAGGTGCCCAGTTCTCCATTTGTCTTTGTAGGATGGATACTTTATCCCCAGGGTCTCGGCAGGAGGAGGTGAGGGCCATGATGGTGAGGCCGAGCTGCCCAATGGTTAGATCTGCAGAGAAGAGGACAGAACAGTTAGACAGAGACCTTCTCAGGGGACAGCTCTCCAGGAGCCAGGGGTGAGGTTACTGCTTTTTATCCAGAGCATTTTGACTTTTTAATAATGAGCAGTTTTTTTGATCTGTCTTTCCAAAGAAAAAAATATGGGAGAATATGTAAAGGAATATTTAATCTAGCAGCCTCTGTGTAACCTGATGACTCTAGTATTCGGTATTTGAGAATCCCTGGTGTTTGATTAGAAAAGCAGCAAGAACACTCATATAGATTTATATACAGAAATTTACAGCTATGAAATAATTAAAACTTTATTATCTAACTTGGGTCTCCAGGCAACTCTTGGGAGAGAGGCAGAGCCGAGATTTTATTATTATTATCATTGCTGTTAGTATGTTAGTAGTAGTATGGTTATTGTTAGAATTATCTGGAAGGTGAGGCTGAGCAGGATCCAGTGACTTGTCCCAGATCCCAGAGTTAGGAAGTGGCAGAGCAAGAACCGGAAGGCTGCTTTTTTTTTTTTTTTTTTTTTTAAAGACGGAGTCTCCCTCTGTCACCAGGCGTGATCTTGGCTCACTGCAACCTTTGCCTCCCGGGTTCAAGCGATTCTCCTGCCTCAGCCTCCCGAGTAGCTGGGACTACAGGCACACACCACCATGCCCAGCTAATTTTTGTATTTTTAGTAGAGACGGAGTTTTACCATGTTGGCCAGGATGGTCTCAATCTCTTGACCTTGTGATCCGCCTGCCTTGGCAAGGCTGCTCTTTTGGGATCTAGTCCAGAGCTTTCTCTGCTTGACTGACCTCCTTCATGAATGCTCTGACTTCACACGTGTTTCTTTCCAGGTATCTTCCAGGTATGTAGGGAAAAGTGTTTGGGTAGTTTATGTACAATCAGAGGCAGCATTGGGGGCAGGGGCAGGAAGGACACCGAGTTGGGATCTGGAGGTGGTGAGTGACGTGCGAGATTCAGGGAGAGTGCGAGCGGCTGGATGTCTCACCGTCGGCGTTGCTGGACATGAGCTGGTAAGTCAGGAGCTTCTGGGCCTCCAAGCTGTAGGCTCTGACTAGATTCATGGCAATCAGGATGCTGGGGTTTGGGTAGGCTGATGAAGTCACCGAGCTCTCCATGAGGACTTGTATGCCATTGACCAATGGCTCCTGTGCTGAGGGAACGTCTGAGAAGAGGAAAGCCATTTAGTAACCTTCTAATCCTCATCCCTTCTCAAAAACACTATTCCTGTGTCTTTGATGCCTTTTAGGAGAATACTTGGTTAGCACTGGTATCCTAAGTGTCTAAAGAGAAATGGAGAAAATGGTGAGATTTTACTTTTGAGGACAATTAGTCTCTACATCTTCCCAAATAACTCATATCCTTAAGAAAGCAAATTTTAAATTTAGTAACTTAAAGCAATATGACTCATGACATTTCTTATAATTTCTATCACTTTCCTAGGAATCACTGATTTCCTTGTATTCATTTTTTTCCTCACTTTTTTGTGAAGAATATTAAAGATTTGGGATATAATTTATCCTCAGTGAGTACCAAAATCTCTCACTAGTATGTACTATCAGGTCACAGTAGCCACTGAGTGTCTGTCTTTGTACCATCAACCATCATTCTTGCAGTAGTACTTCCATCTCTCCTATTTTTATTTATTTATATTTTGAGATAGGGTGTTGCTGTGTCATCTAGGCTGGAGTGCAGTGGTGGGATCATAGCTCACTGCAGCCTCAAACTCCTGGGCTCAAGCGATTCTTCTACCTCAGCCTTTTGAGTAGCTGGGACCACAGGTGCATGCCACTGTGCCCAGCTAATTTTTTTTTTTTGAGACGGAGTCTTGCCCTGTCACCCAGGCTGGAGTGCAGTGGTGTGTTCTTTGCTTACTGCAGTTCAAGCAGTTCTCCTGCCTCAGCCTCCCAATTAGCTGGGATTACAGGCACATGCCACCACGCCCAGCTAATTTTTGTATTCTTAGTAGAGACGGGATTTCACCATGTTGGCCAGGCTGGTCTCAAACTCTTGATCTCGTGAGCTACCTACCTCAGCCTCCCAAAGTGCTGGGATTACAGGTGTGAGCCACTGCGACCAGTCCATGCCCCGCTAATTAAATTTTTTTTTCTTTGTTTTGTCGAGATGGAGTCTTGCTATGTTGCCCAGGCTGGACTTGAACTCTTGGGCTCAAGCAGTCCTCCCACCTGAGTCTCCCAAAGTGTTGGGACTATAGGTGTGAGCCACTGCACCTGGCCCCATGTCTCTGCTATTTTCAACCACTTTCTCATCAGCAGACCTCAGTGTCGCAGGTCACAGCCCCTCCCCAGCACAACTGCTTTGCTGACCTCCTTGGAAAAGACATCATACTCACAGCATGAACTCCGGGTCTGGGTACTTGTCCCAGCCACAGCCCAGAGAAGGCTCAGGAGGTAGAGGGCAAACCAGGCCATCTCACTCTCCCATCCACGTCTCTCATCCACAGGTACTGTGATTTGCAAGTGGAATATTTCTTTACCTTCTCTTGTATGTGCTTCCCTTTGTTAAATAATCTCCCCCAACCCAGCCACTCCTAACTACTGCTGTGCTGATCACTCCTTTCCTGATACAAGTAAGCAAATTTTCATTTGCTTATCTAAGTTTACCTACTGTAGACCCTCCAAAGTGTTTGAAGGTGACTTCTAGGTTACACAGTCATGTGAGAAGAAACCTGGCGCTGGGTATGCAGTGAAGGCAATGTTGAGAAAATGTCTTTTATCAAAGTCCTGGGTCAGATATCAGGAAGTTTGGCTAACATGCCTGTATCAACAAGACTTCTAGCCCTTATTGTATCCAATTACACAGTCATTGGGCTGTTCTTTAGTACACTCACTGGGATTTAGGCCATTCATAGCATTGGCTCGTTTTACAATCCTAGGCACCTGCTTTACAATATACCCTTTTAGGCTCTCAGGCAGGGATCTGCCAGGTGACATCTGGCTTTAGGAAATTAATTATGTCTACCTGGACCTGGATTCTAGCCTAGACTATTTGAAGTTGTTTGACTTTAGGCAAGAAATGGACCTCGGTTTCCCAGAAATGGTTTTGTTTGATTTCTCTTTCCTTATCTGGGGATAAAAGCAGTCTCAAACACCCAGAGCTTTCAGATATTATCTTTTAAAGTAAGTAATTAGAAAATGTGCCATCAGTTAAGTATACATATTTCAGATGTGTAGCTATGTTAGAAAACAAATTATACCTCTTTATAAGTGAGAACTGAAAATGGTATCTTGAAATTATAAAGAAAGGAGCTTTTTTTTTTTTTTAAATCTCTGCATGTAAAGTAGCTAATTTTAAGGGGAAATTCTCCAGTGGGTCCCATCTTAGCATAAAAGTCAAAGCTGGGCAGGCATGGTGGCTCACACCTGTAATCCCAACACTTTGGGAGGCCAAGGCAGGTGGATCACGAGATCAGGAGTTCAAGACCAGCCTGGCCAATATAGTGAAACCCGTGTGGCTCCTAAGAGTAGCCTCCAGCCAATATCCAGGGAGGAAAGAATCCTTCCCCAATGAGCTTTGAGATGAAGGCAGCCCCAGCTGACATCTTGATTGCAGCCCTGGAAGAGACCCTCCTAAGCCAGAGGACCCATGTAAACCCTCCCTGGATTCTTGACCCACAGAAACCATGGGATAATAAATGTTGTTTTAGGTCACTAAGTTTTAGAGTAACTTGTTATGCAGCAATAGCTATCCAATACATGGTATATGGTGGAAAATAAGGCTGGAAAGACAGTTTACATCTACTTAGTGGAGAGCCTTGCATGGGGTGTGAAAGAGTAGTAGGCAGAATAATGCCGGTGCCGGCACCTCACCAAATGCCCATGCCTAATCCCTGGAATTTGTGAACATGTTATGTGGGTTATATGGCCAGGAAGAATTAAAGATGCACATAGAATTAAAGTGACTAGTGAACTGACTTGAAGAAAGGAAGATTAGCTTGTATCATCTGGGTGGGTCCAACGTCATCACAGAGGTCCTTGTTAGTGGCAGAGAAAGGCAAGAGAATTAGAGTTAGAAAAGCAAATGTGATGTTGGAGGGAGATGTCAGAATGATGCAATTGCTGGTTTTGAAGGTGGACTGGAGCCATGAGCCATGCAATGTGGGCAGCCTCCAGAATCTGGAAACGGCAAGGGAATGGATTCTTCTCTAGAAGCTCTGTTACTAAGGCAGCCCTAGCAAAATAGCTGGGAAGGCTCCTTATTTTCTTAAACGGCCTTTTCCCCTTAGTCTTTTTATCTATAGGTGCCACTGCTTATAGAGCTCTAGATTTTCCAGGATGCCGCAGGAACTTCATGATCCCTTGCTAAACACCAGAGGAAGATAAGACTTGCATGAGACGGGTGCAAACCAGAACCGGCAACCCCTGGTTACTTTTAGATCATTAACATATCATTATAATACTAGATTCCTCTCCCTTAAAAGAAAATTGTTGCCATTTTGTGTACACGCGATGTAGGAAGAAGTATGTCTGGGGGCTGCGCCTGTGTGTTTGGAACTCCACCCTCGGCCTGCTTACATACCTCCCTGCCCCACGTCTAACTCTTGAAAATTCCCCTGCTGCCTATTGCTTAAGGAGAAGGTGCCTTTAGAGTGAGACTCCCCTTCTCCATTTCCTGGCCAGTGAATATGACCTGATTGCTTTTGTCCAATTGCATGTTCTTTCTTTGTGACCCATAAAAAATAGGGTAAGAACTTGGTTTACCGGTGCCACCTCTAGAAGGAACACAGCTCTTTTGACACCTTGATTTTAGCCCAGTGAGACTTCTGACCTCCAGAACTGAGAGATGATAAATTTGTCTTAAGTAATAAAATTTGTGGTAATCTGTTACAGCAACAATAAGAATCTTAATACAAGATTATGAGTCCAATAGGGTGCTGACTTTGGGTTCTAGAGTCTGCTCCTGATGATCCTGAGATGATCCACACACCCTTGGCCTGCCAGCTCTTTAACTGCTCACTTCCTTGTATTATAAATTACCGTTTACAACCAGGGCTGCTGCGAGACTGATCGTGACGCAATTGTAGCAGTTAGTAAATCCCAGAACAGGAACCACACTGGCCATACATTTCTTAATAGAGGCATTTTGACAGTCCTTGGTTAACTATTGACTAGGATTGTGTGTTCATTTATTTCCTTGTTTGTTTCTCCTGTGCCTAACTTTTGGATATGAAAGCACTCAGACTCTCTCCGGACATAAGTAAGGTTTATTTGTGGTGATTATTCTTTGCTGTGGCAGCAGACGCAAGTTTCTCTCTTCAGGCTCAGTTCAGGTTCTATAATAGTCTCAAGCTGTAGTAGCTTCTTGTTAGGCAAGTGTGGCCTGAACTACATTTCTTTTTTTTTTTTGACACAGAGTCTGGCTCTGTCACCCAGGCTGGGATACAATTGTGTGAGCTTAGTTCACTGTAACCTGTGCCTGTAATCCCAGCTCCTTGGGAGGCTGAGGCAGAAGAATCTCTTGAACCCGGGAGGCGGAGGTTGTAGTGAGCCGAGATGGCACCACTGCACTCCAGCCTGGAGACAGAGTGAGACTCCCATCTCAAAAACAAACAAACAAACAAAAAAGTGACTTCTTAGCATGACAAAGATTGAATAGAAAAATAAAAAATAAAAAAAAAGGAAAAAAGTGAATTCTGTGGAAATGAAGATTGGAAGTGATTTTTTTTGCATGCACATTTTTATATGAATATTGGGGTGATTTTTATGGGGAAATAAAGGGAAAATAAACATAAAAGAAGAAAAAGTGGGACCCAAGGGGAGACAGCTGGAGGCAGAGGATGAGACTGTTTCTCAAACTATGGTCAGAGCTTTTATGTATATGCCTCACTTTCCCCTTCTTGTGAGCAACATGTTTTTTTTCTACCCACACACGTATGAAGTCACGTATGAGGTCAGTGTGACCACTGCGTTCCTCTCTTGCATCTGGGCCTCTGAGAGCTCAGTCTCCTACGGAGTTTCCACTTGATCTCACTGGTTGCTGCTGCAATGTTAGACCTAGAACCTTATCCCCATTTTACCCAGTTGCCCAATGCCACTTAGATAGTTAGTAGGAGAACCTTGAGTAGAACCCCGCTTATTAGACATGTGGGCTTTCCTCTAATAAATTTTAAAATCCTCTAAGAATGAACTTATTAGAACATGCTCTTTTTGTATAGTGGTTAATCTTTTATTGAACATGTAGAGAGAGAAGGGGAGGTTATTAACTCTCCTACTGGTACTGGGATAAATGAAGAAGACATAAGGCCAGTTGGCATGGAACTCCACTGCAAATGGATTTCATCCAGCTGAGGAAAGTTTGGGCTTATTAGTAAGTGCTCCAACGAACCTCCAAGTTTTCTCCATTATGGACAATGTAACTTCCAACTCCTGAAAAGGAAGAAGAAAGAGAACTGGGGTCAAATGATTTGACCACTAAATCACCAAATAATGGATGTCATCTCTCCTAACCCCTTGGCCCAATCACCAGGAAGGCTCACAGCCCTCTCCATGCTTTGGGCATTTTTGGCATGAGTCTTTTTGGCATGTCTCTGGGTCTTCTTGGCATGTCTCTCCCTTACCTTGGCTCAGTGGTTTGCCTCCACTCAGAAGTTCCCAATAGGTTCTGTCATTATTGCTGGCCCATAGACCCTGAACAGAGGTGATGTAGGGCCCCCATGAGCTCTCCTCCATTGTGAAGCTGTGGGCAACAGCAAATAGGTTACTGGAACTTAGAATTGTCAAAGGGAACCCTCAATGGGCATTTCTTAAACTTTAATGTACCAGAGAATCACTTGATGATATTATACAAAATGCAGATTTCCTGACCTTATCCATAGACACTTTTATTTTTAGATATGAAGTGGGGGTCAGGAATCTGCATGTTTTATAAACACTCCAGATGATTCTAATGCAGGCACTCCACACTCCATGCTAAATTAGAGAAATGGTGCTCATGGTTTCTGCTTCTCCCCCCACCCCCCGCCCCCCACCTGCTATGGTAGATACTTTTCAGACAACAGCTTCAACCTTCCACTCCAAGATAGTAACAGCTGAAGATACTGATTCAGTAGAAGAACTTGTTAATCTCAGGTCCTAGAGGTATCATAAGTTAGTGAGTTTTCTCTTAGGAAAGAGGAACAGGAAAGGATAATTCGATATTTCATATTGTGTTTACTAAAAAGCATCATGGTCAATATCTGTTTTATATTTTAGTCATTTTTCTACCTTCCTTAAAGCCCTCGAGGGTATCCTTTATAATATATATTATATTATTATTCTGATTTTCTTTGTAGCGTCCCATGCTGTGTTGTTAGACACAATAAATAACTGTCAACTAGAGTTAAGGAGCCAAATAAATCATACTTTTCAGAGGCAAAGCCATTATTTTAATTTTAATACTTGACCTCCTTGGACAGTAACTTTAATTTAGGGATCTTTGAATTTTCTGAAATCGACAGCAGGGAGAAGCTTCAGGGCATCCATGAAACTCCAATTTAAATGCCAAATTTGGCAGTGGCTCATGCCTGTAATCTCAGCACTTTGGGAAGCTGAGGTGGGCAGATCTCTTGAGCCCAGGAGTTCAAGACCAGCCTGGACAATGTAGTAAGACTCTGTCTCTAAAATAAATAAACAAATAAATGCCAATTTTTGTGTGTATGTTCATTTTTTTCTGGGATGAACATTCATTGCATTCATCTGATTTTCAAAGGAGTCAGTGATTCAAAAAGAGTTAAGAACCACTGTTCTAGATCTCAAATGTTTGACTTTAGAAGTGACGTTTACTCAAATAAGAGAGAAACTTGAGACTAATTAATCTATTAAGTGAATATTAATTTACTACCTATTAGGAATAAGAAGATGAAATATCTCACCTCCTATTTTAAACTCCTGCTGCGAGATGTAGATGGACAGCAAAGCTACTGACCCAGAAGCGTTTTAAATATACTTTGCATTTAGGTGCAAATGCATTCTTACTGCGTCTTTAGAAGTGACAGTAAACACCTTAACCTTTAAGTTAGGTACAGACCTACCAAAATATAGTATGATTAATTTTCTGAGCTTTTTCCATCACAGTGAGGAAGACAGATCCATCTGGCACAGTGACATTGGCCGAATATGTTTCATTAATTCTCACAGAGTAATTGACTGAGATATGTGATTGTGAGTCAGCAGGTGTCACAGTTATAGGCTCAGGAATGGAGATGTTGAAGTTACCTGGCAGAGACAGAAAAACCCAGAGCAATATTCAGAATAATAAAAATGATACTGGAGTTTGCATATCTACCTACTTAACCCCTATCCAAGGACTCCTTGCCTTTATGCAGACATGGATTTACTACAAAGAACAATTATCATTACTCAAGGGGCAAATTTCTCGTATAACTAAAGCAGAAACTAAGACCAAAACTCACCAGCCTGTGAATGTTGGCACTTGGCTCAACTTCCAGCTGTTTAAGCAATTCAGTTGCTCTAACTTCTATTTCTCACAGAGGATCCTGACTTTTTTTCTTTTTTTGCCTTGGTACAGCGTACAATAATGCTTACCTTTTCTCCTTTTTAATTGCTTAACATTTATTAAAAAACATATGAAGTGCCAGGCACTGCACTAATCATTTTAAATGGATTGTCTCATTCAATCTTTACAAAAGCCTACATTAGATATTAGAAAACTGAAGCTTAGAGGTTAAATATTTTGTCCAAGTTTCCTAAACCTGTAAGTGGCTGAACCAGGAGAGGGCAGAGGTGTAAGAAAATGTCTCCTTTCCTTCTACCTGGTTGCAAAGTCATTTGTTTGAATAAGTAATGTATGCTACAATTTTCAAATACTGGCATATCCTTTCTACACAGATGTCTCATTTCCCTGAAGGATCACTCAATATGGAAAGTCAGAGTCACAATACCAATCCTCTGTGCTTTATTTAGGATGAGAATGATGCTCAGATCCTGCTATACCTAACAGTCAGAAAATACGCCTTTGGAGATAGATATTATTTAATCAAGTCTGGCTTGTTAATGTTTGAACTAAGAAGGACATCTAGCACTCAGTTAAGAACAAATCCTCAGGTGGCTGTAATCCCTGATAACATGATGAAAACTGAATTCTCTCTGGTAACTGTTATGTTTTGGAGGTTTATCTGGTCACTTTTGGTTTCTAAGGACACCTGAATCTCACATGCTTTGGGTGCTGTGGTGAAAAGCAAAACAGTGTGCTCTTTGATGCTTATACCTGAACCAGAGACACAAGAAGAGTCTTTGTTAACATCCAAGTAGGTCTTTCCCAACAGGGCAGGTAAGACCTGGGCTGCAGCAGTTGGAATACTGAATGCTCCTCGGGAAATTTCCTTGAGCACTGCCTTCAGAGTTTCTTGGCAATTCCACTCATTTTCATTATAATAGTCTGATGATACAAAGAGGGCCTAATGAGGCAGGGCAGGGGGAGGGGTGACAAGAGATAAAGAGAGAGAATATGAGACACTTCAAATAAGAACTAATTAAATATTAATTGAACATTGACTACCTAGGAAGCACCTCAGAGAACTCAGATATCTTTCCTATTATCCAGAAGCTTATAAACTAGTTTGGGCATGGAGGTGAGAACTGCTTAATAACATAAGGTATAATAGTTCCAATAGAGCAGACTTTGCCACATTCATTTCTGTATCACAATACTGGGAAATACCTGTCATATAGGAGACACTCAATAAATGTTAACAAACTATTGTAAAAAGAGATGCCAGAGGAATATCCTAAGGGATGTGTCTAGTGGCATGTCTCCTTCAAAAGAGGAGAGGAGCTCACACACATTTAATGAGGCTAAAAAAAGTTTCCTGGAGAAGGTGGTATTTGAGTTAGGCCTGGGACAGTAGGATAGAATTTAAATGCCAGCTGAGATGAGAGATGGGGAGCTCTGTACTCAAGAGGAACAACATGAACAAAGGTGTTAGGTAGGAATGGCCAGGACATGATCTGACAGTGATGAGAGTATCTGCATTTTAGCAGTTTCTCAGGGGACTCCTCCTTGTTTAGGAGAACTGGCGTATGGGAAACATTGGAGGCAACTGTGGAAGAACAGGATGCAGAAGGAAGTTGGGCTAGACTAGCAGATGCTTGAATTTTATGGTGAGGTGTCTGACGTCAATTGTTGACAACAATGAGGAAGTGTGTGATATTATTTGATTGACAATGGGGAGTCTAATAGTTCATTAAACAGAAACTCTCCGGGCAGCAGAATATAAGCTCTATTGAAGGGGCGGAATTGTGAGGTAGTAAAAGTCAGGAGGGCATTGGGGTGAGCAAGACAGGAACTAAAGTGGGTTAGACTTGAACATGCTGCTCTGTAGTTTCCCAGGGATGGACGGTTCCTGTTTTCGTCTTTTCTTGGAGGTTCTTAAGCTAACCAAGTGATCCACAAGCATTTGTGGGATATTAAGAAAAAGAAAACTGGTCATAGTACATCTCCTCTTAAGACACGTCAATAAATGTTATTCACATACATAACAATAAATTAAATGTTATTAATATTTTTAAATGCCCAGCCATGTCTTGTAGACAAGTAGCTCTTGATCGTACTGTGAATCTGTATCTCCTGTAGGGCTTTTAAACAAGAGCAAGGTGCAGGCTTCACCTCTAAATTTCTGTACTACTTGGCTGGTGTGGGCTTAGGTTTTAGTGTTTTCTAAGAACTCTTTCAGATGATTCAAATGTGCAACCAAAATGGGAAACCAGTTTCATATTCAGTTCAAACTTAGTAAGGCAACCAGCAACATAAATAGTAACAACAACAATACAGATAACCTTATGACTGGACCCATGCTCACACCTCCAGCCTCCTGTTATGTTTCCTAAGGACTCTGTGCTGGCCGTGCCAAACACCTTGACCTTAAAATGCCTAACAGGGAGATGGATGCAGCAAACCACCAAGGCACGTGTAACCCAGAACTTAAAGTATAATAATAAAAAAATGCCTAATTTTTTGTGCTTTTGGGTCTTTGTCCTTGCTGTCATCTCTCCCTTGAAAGTCCTCTCACCCTGCGTCAGCCTGGAAAACACCTGTTCGTACTGAGGATGCAGTAATTTTTTTTTTCTGTAAACCTCCCTTGATTGCTTCTTATAGCTTCCCCTTAGAGTCTGTAAATCAATGGATGAATGAATGCAGGAATGAAGTCTCAGACCTCAAGGAGAGTAGGCATGACAGGGTAGGTGCTGAGTGTGAGTTTTGAGAACAGCTGCCCAGGTCCCATCCCAATCTGCACCATTTCCTGGTTTTGTGAGATTAGGTAAATTACTGACACAGTTACTATGACTCATGCTCCTAGTTTAGGAAGTGGAGATAATGTGGTAGTTCCCTCTTATCAGCGAGAGATACGTTCCAAGACCTGCAGTGGATGTCTGAAACCGTGGATAGTACTAAGCCTTAAATATACTATGTTTTTTCCTATATATCCACACCTATAATAAAGTTGAGTTTATAAGTTAGGGACAGTAAGAGATCAACAACAACAATAATAATAACATAGAACAATTGTAATAATATACTCTTGTGCTTTGGGGCCATTATTAAGTAAATAAGCGTTACTTGAACACACACTTCAATGTTGGGACAGTTGACATGATAACCAGCTACTAAGTGATTGACAAGTATAGACGCAGAGATGAATCACTTCCTGGGTGGAACAGAGCTGGAAGGTGCAATATTTTATCATACTACTCAGAATTATGCACAATTTAAAACTTAGGAATTGTTTATTGCTGAAATTTTCCATTTACTGTTTTCAGACCTCGGATGACCTTGGGAGACTGAAACTGTGGAAAGTGAAACTGTGGCTAAGTGGGGCTACTGTGTGTGTGAAAGTGTAAAACTACATGTGATAGAACAACAGGGTGGATTGTATAGACTCTAGAGTTTCTTAGAGAAATTGCAGTTAGGAAAAGCTTTCTAGAAGCATTGGTTATGGAGAAGTAAAGCTGAAGATGAGAAGAGTACATGTCAGGCAGGGGAAGGGAATCATATGAGCAAAATCAAAGTTAGTATAGGAACCGCAGAATGGATAATAAGATCTTAGGAGGCCAATAAGAAAGGATAAAGATACTGGCCAGGCATGGTGGTTCATGCCTATAATCCTAACACTCTGAGAGGCCGAGGTGGGTGGATTACCTGAGGTTAGGAGTTTGAGACCAAGCCTGGCCAACATGGTGAAACCCCATCTCTACTAAAAATAGAAAAAGTTAGCAGGGCATGGTGGCGGGTGCCTGTAATCTCAGCTACTCAAGAGGCTGAGGCAGGAAAATCGCTTGAACTCAGGAGGTGGAGGTTGCAGTGAGCTGAGATCACACCATTGCGCTCCAGCCTGGGCAACAAGAGCCAAACTCCATCAAAAAAAAAAAAAAAAAAAAAAAGATACTACTTTTTTCCAGAGAAGACTCCCTTCTCTGCCTCCTGTTTCACCCTTTGACTTACCTGCATGGCTTCTCCTGTGCTAAATGTGTTTCCAATGAGACCATTCTTTTGTTTCTTAGACAGAATCTTTTCTACCAGTGACTTTGTATAGTTACTGATCTTCGTCAAATCCCCTCCATCTGCTTTGACCTGCCCATTTCTTAGACTCCTGTCCACACAAGTCAGAGCCAGGGTGGCCATTGCACCAGTATCTGTCAGGAAACAAAACATTGTTGGTAGGGGACCAACCATCTTAGTTTGTTCTGGGCTGAGAGGTTTCCTGGGATGTGAGACTTTCAGTGCTAAAAGAAAAACAGATTTAGAAAAACTGGGATGGTTGGTCATGCTAACTGATGAAGAAAGATTTCAAGATATAGCAATCATCTCTCCAGCACTAACCACTCAAATATTTAGAGATTTCTTCCCAATGTTTGGTTGCCATGTACTCCATACTTCATACCTTATACTGTAGTGTGATGGGTCTCCCACCAGTTTACTTAAGTGAGTATGTCTGCTGCCTGAACTTTGAAGCCAAGGCCATGGTGCTGAACTGAGGAACAGGAGTCTCAGAATCCAAACATCCTGGAAAGCATCTAAGAACTTGCCAAGGCAAAGAGACCCGTCACAGATACATAGCAGGTAAAGAGCCAGGAAATTACCTTAAAAGCAGTTTAGGGATGGGATGTAGCACAGATCTCTAAAGCTGTCTTGCTGCCATGAGGAGTGTTTTTTTGTTTTTTTTTTTTTTGAGTTGGAGTCTTTCTCTTGCTGCCCAGGTTAGAGTGCGGTGGTCCGATCTCCACTCACTGCAAACTCTGCCTCCTGGGTTCAAGCAATTCTCCTGCCTCAGCCTCCCGAGTAGCTGGGATTGTAGGCGTGAGCCACCAGGCCCAGCCAGTTTTGTATTTTCAGTAGATATGGGGTTTCACTATGTTGGCCAGGCTGGTCTTGAACTCCTGACCTCAGATGATCTGCCTGCTTTGGCCTCCCAAAGTGCTGGGATTACAGGTGTCAGCCACTGCACCCTGCCTTTTTTTTTTTTTTAATACAATTCTGGGTTTTTCTCATTACACATACCTTAGTCATAAACACCTATGGATTTGTAGCTGCATACACATGGACAGTATTTCACATTTACATGTTGGTTGCTCTCATCTTTTCCATCTTTTTCCAATCTTGTAGCCATGTTGGCTGAGGAATTGAGAAAATTTAGGACGATGCATCAAAGAAACTATGTCTTTGTAAGGCTCTCAAAAGTTTCATTAGACTGATTAGAAAATAGTACTTAACAGAGTTATTGCCCAGTAAACCGCTTTAAAAAAGAGGATGAGGCAAGAGATTGGAAGAAGGAAAGATAAGGACTCATTTTCTGGCTTGATACTTGGTCTCTCCTGTGTTCTTTAGCATGGGACCTTTCCTCTCTCATGGGAAAAGAAGTCTGAGAAATCTCACAATTCTCCTTACTATCCAGAAATACTAAATGGTGACTTGCTTTGAATTTGAATTTGGAGAAAGATGAACTTGTGTATCTGGATCCATAGAGGCTAAGCACCTATGCTAGCTATCTAAAGACTTCTTTTCAGATGTTAAAGCTGACACAGTGGGAAATTTCCAGTTCATTTCCCAAGGTGAAATATACTTTACTGATGATAATATACGACTTTGTCACTGGAGAGGTGGTATTGTTCAAGACAACCTAGGTATTTAAATTGTCCCAATAAACCAGAGAAAGAGGCAGTGTTAAGATAAACGAATTCCATTGCACTTCCCTTTTCTAAAACTTAACCTTTCTAAAATGTTTCATGTAAATATTCTCATACTTTATCCTCATTTTACAGATGGAAAAATTAAGATCAAGAGTTAACATTCTTTGTTTATATAACTCAAAGAAGAGCTGGAGCAGAAACCAGGTATTTCTAGTACACCACACATCTAGAAAGAGGCTTAAATGTCATCCATCTCCCTTTTGAGGAGACTAGAGCAAAGATGGTAGAAAATAAAACCCAAGTACTTACTGGTAGAAAAACGCAAAGAGCAAGACCTACTGGTGACCATGTCCTCTGTACCAAGGGAATTGGGCTTAGTAACTCACCTACTGAAAACTGGCTACCAAAATAATAGTTTTTATTTTCGGGATTGAAGCGTTTGACAACTTCAGTGGTTGAGTAGTTGCCATCAAACAGACACAAGGCCAAAACATCCAGGCTGAGCTGGTAGTAGTTAGTCAGGGGATTGTCATTGTGTGTTTCTAGAAAAGAGAAGAAATACCTCCTTTACTCGTGGAAGCAGTAATGGAGTATACATTTTCAATCTATTCATACTTACTCTATTTCAATTTCTTTACATTTAAGGAAAGGTGGATAATAGAAGCATGAGGTCATGCGTAGAATCAGAAAACCTGAGGAACATAAAGGCTTTTAAAGGCCACTAAATTCCACTCAACTTCTTTCATTTTATAACTGAGGGGACACAGCCTTAAAGAGATTAAGATGCTATCTAGATATCCAGGTGGTTACAGAGCTAGGGCCAGAATACCGATTTTCTACAGCCAAGACTCTTGTGCTTTCAATAGTAAGGTGTTGAAACTGTAAGTAGAAACCTAGGTTGGAAGCCATTTCAAAGGAAGATGGACTTAATGGAAAATAGAATAAATATTGGGTGGGAGTTGAAATAAAAACAATGCACCTCACTAGTGGCTACCATGGCCAGTTTATTTTTCCCAGGGATAATGTACTCTGGCCACCTTTAGCTCATATACTAGCATTGCATATTTTGGTACTTACGACACTGTGTCCTGTGTTTTTAAGCTATTTCTGGTGTAATTCATCATTTGACTAAAAGCCAAGCTCCTGGAGGATTACAGAACAGTGTCGTGAGTGTGTGTCTGCCATCATATGTAAAGTAGTACTTGACACAGGGTCAACGCTTAGCTAAACATATTTAAAAAGAAAATTCAAGATGCACACTGAAAGGGAAAAAGGAAAGTGCCCTGTAAAGATAATAGTGAGATGAACCGGTTTAAGAGGAGAAGGAAAGAGTGGAGGGAAGCTTCATATAGTCTGAATCAGTGGAGGAGAAGGCAAAGTTGTCTAGGGTCTCTAAATATTTGATTCTTACCCATATTTTTGATTTCTGCTTGGAACTTATTTTCTAGCTGGTCAATCAGGTGGTAATCATATATTAAGGTTTCCTCAGGGCTACGACATGCTCCCAAAGCCAGTATAATCAAGGCAAGCTCTCCTGAGCTTAAATCTGACACTGAAAAGAAAAATATTCAAGCTTAACAAGGTATATGCTTGTGATTTTTTGGGCCTCCTGATTTCCTTGAGACTTACATTGCCTGTCACTTCTTTCTTCTGTTGCACTCTGTACAGTCTTGTGTCACTTAATGATAGGGATAAATTCTGAGAAACTGGTTGTTAAGCGATTTTGTCATTGTGCAAACATCATAGAGTGTACTTACACAAATCTAGATGGTATAGCTGACTACCCACCTAGACTATAGGGTACAGCTTGTTGCTCTCAGGCTGAAAACCAGCACAACATATTACTGTCCTGAATACTATAGACAATTGTAGCCCAATAGTATTTGTGTATCTAAACATATCTAAGCACAGAAAAGGTACAGTAAAAATACAGTATTAAAATCTTGTGGGACTGTTGTCATATATGTTCATCATTCAATACCTGCCTATGAGTGAGAACATGTGGTGTTTGGTTTTCTGTTCTTGTGTCAGTTTGCTGAGAATGATGGTGTCCAGATTCATCCATGTCCTTATGAAGGACATGAACTCATCGTTTTTTATGGCTGTGTAGTATTCCATGGTGTATATGTGCCACATTTGCTTTATGAAGTCTAATGTTGATGGACATTTGGGATGGTTCCAGGTCTTTGCTATTGTAAACAGTGCCTCAATGAACATTTGTGTGCATGTGTCTTTATAATAGAACAATTTATAATTCTTTGGGTATATACCCAGTAATAGGATGGCTGAGTCAAATGGTATTTCTATTTCTAGGTCCTTGATGAATCGCCACACTGTCTTCCACAATGGTTGAACTAATTTGCACTCCCACCAACAGTGTAAAAGTGTTCCTATTGTTCCACATCCTCTCCAGCATCTGTTGTCTCCAGAGTTTTTAATGATCGCCATTCTAACTGGCGTGAGATGGTATCTCAATGTAGTTTTGATTTGCATTTCTCTAATGACCAGTGATGATGAGCATTTTTTCGTATGTTTGTTGGCCTCATATATGTCTTCTTTTGTAAAGTGTCTGTTCATATCCTTCTCCCACTTTTGAATGGGCTTGTTTTTTTCTTGTATATCTGTTTTAGTTGTTTGTAGATTCTAGATATTAGCCCTTTGTCAGATGGGTAGATTGCAAAAATTTTTTCCCATTCTGTTGGTTGCTGTTCACTCTAATGATTGTTTACTTTGCTGTACAGAAGCTCTGGAGTTTAATTAGATCCCATTTGTCTATTTTGGCTTTGTTGCCATTGCTTTTGGTGTTTTACCCATGAAGTCCTTGCCTATGCCTATGTCCTGAATGGTTTTGCCTAGGTTTTCTTCTATGGTTTTTATGGTGTTAGGTCTTATGTTTAGATCTTTAATCCATCAGGAGTTAATTTTAGTGTAAGGTGTCAGGAAAGGGTCCAGTGTCTGCTTTCTGCACATTGCTAGCCAGTTTTCCCAACACCATTTATTAAACAGGGAATTTTTTCCCCATTGCTTGTTTTTCTCAGGTTTGTCAAAGATCAGATGATTGTAGATGTGTGGTGTTGCTTCTGAGGCCTCTGTTCTGTTCCACTGGTCTGTGTCTCTGTTTTGGTACCAATACCATGCTGTTTTGATTACTATGGCCTTGTAGTATAGTTTGAAGTCAGGCAGCATGATGCCTCCAGTTTTGTTCTTTTTGCTTAGGATTGTTTTGGCTCTTGCACTCTCCCAAGACTAAACCAGGAAGAAGTTGAGTCCCTGAATTGACTAATAACAAAGGCTGAAGTTCAGGCAGCACTTAATAGCCTACCAAATAAAAAAAGTCTAGGTCCAGACGGGTTTACAGCCGAATTCTACCAGATGTACAAAGAGGAGCTGGTACCATTCCTTCTGAAACTATTCCAAACAATACAAAAAGAGGGAATCCTCCCCAACTCATTTTAGGAGACAAACATCATCCTAATACCAAAACTAGGCAGAGACGCAACTAAAAAGAAAACTTCAGGCCAATATCCATGATGAACATCAACACAAAAATCTTCAATAAAGTACTGGCAAACAGAATGCAACAGCAAATCAAAAAGCTTATTTGTCTTGATCAAGTAGGCATCATCCTGGGGATGCAAGGCT
>CAUYLG010039968.1:0-32691 GCA_963573385.1 Cacajao melanocephalus
ACAAGTTTATTTTTTTTTTGAGACAGAGTCTTGCTCTGTTGCCCAGGCTGGAGTGCAGTGGTGCAATTTCAGCTCACCACAACCTCCACCTCCTGGGTTGAAGCAATTCTCCTGCCACAGCTTCCCGAGTAGCTGAGATTATAAGCACCCACCACAATGCCCAGCTAATTTTTGTATTTTTAGTAGAGACAGGGTTTCACCATGTTGGCCAGGCTGGTTTCAAACTCCTGACCTCAGGTGATCCACCCACCTCAGCCTCCCAAAGTACTAGGATTACAGGAGTGAGTCACTGTGCCCCGTCAGAACAGTGCCTGGCACACAGCGTTTGCTCTAATTATGAACAAAAAGCGCACATTGGTATACTTATTCAATTATCAAAATTCACTACCGGAGGAAGGCATATGAAGCTTAAGGAGGCTTCAGTATGTCACATAATGGGAATTTGTAATTAGTACATTTTACTGATCTGTTGTCACACCACAGATTTTAAGTAGTACCATAGTTATGTATCACTACAAGCCATTTTTACTATATTATGAAATTAAAGCAGCATTCCGATTTCAGAGATATTAAAACGTGGGGAAGGGGAGGCATGCCTTCAAAACAATGAAAATAACACATGTATATCTTAACTAAAACATTGTTAAAGATCAAACATACAGTACTAGGACTAACTGTTTCCACATAACAAGGACCACAAACTTCTACAAAACCAAAGAGTGAAGTCAGGACAAAAAGACCCATTTAAGGCAAAACAAAATATCCCTACCCAGTTGAATGTGGTCTTAAAAAGATCACTCCCTTCCCCAGCCAAAACCAAAGACCTGCTTCTTTAATGGACATGACAATTCCATTCCTTCTGTATTAGAGAAGTTTAAAACATGCTTGTTCTAACAACCAAATGAGGCCTCATTAACAAGTAAGTCAAGTATAAGCAATAGATTTAAGAGTTTTACTTGATCTGATAAGGGAGGAATATGAGATATGTGAAGTAGGGAGACAGATACTAAGAAGTTAGACTATTATGCAAATACCAACTTAATCCAGACTGCATTTACAACACAATTCAAATTTTTATGTGCATACTTCCACATCTTTCAAGAAAACAAAACATATTACATGTGGCTATCTCTACGTAGTGAGACAACTATATTTATGAATGTGTTCCTATATTTCCCAAATGTATTACAATGCATATATACTATTTATTATGCGGGGTAGACAGTTAATGCTCCTTGCTTCCAAGTCTATATTCATTATGCCATGTTCAGAGACATGCTTCCATTTTAAGACCTTTTTTTTTTTTTTGACAGAATCTTGCTCTGTTGCCCAGGATGGAGCATAGTGGTGCAATCTTGGCTCACTGCAACCTCCGCCTCCCGGGTTCAAGCGATTCACCTGCCTCAGCCTCCCAAGCAGCTGAGATTACAAGCACCATCACCACACGCGACTAATTTTTTTGTAGAGATGGGGTTTCGCCATGCTGCCTAGGCTGGTTTCGAACTCTCCAGCTCAGGGAATCTGCCAGCCTCAGCCTCCCAAAGTGCTGGGATTACAGGCGTCAGCCACCGCACCCAGCCCATTTCAATAGCCTTCACCATTATAGAAGTTTTTTCTTCCATATATACAAATGAAATGTCCAAATGTCAATTATCCAATTTTCAGGTTTATCAACTCTGATATCTTGTTTCTAGTTTTCCTTCTCAGTCTTCTTATTAATACCTCCAAAGGGGGGTAGCAGTAAGTAATAATAAAGACACTTCATAGGTACTAGACATTGTTATAACAAAGCACTTTCATATATTAATCAACAGTACAAAGCAAAACTGAAGTCAATGGTCTGTTTTAATGCTGTAGCTATAAATGATCTGCTGAGGATGACTGAAGTGAGCAAAATATCTAATGATCCATACTGCCTATTGTATTTATTGTAATTAACATGGTCTGAAATTTTTTTAAAAAATTAATAATCCTGGTATTGGAAAGCCTGGTCCAGAAAACTATTATAATAAAAGCAATAAAATAGTTAATAGTTCAAGTAAGTCGGATTTTCTGGAATCCTGTCAAGTCATTAAAAAGATATAAACTTTTGGAACCATATAACTCAACAGAATACTGCAGGTCACTCCAAACTTACCATTTAAGCAACTAATACCTTGATTTTTATTTTCACTTGCTTTATACAAATACACACCATTTCACCACACACCAATAGCCATAATTTTTTAAGTAACAATTATCTGTAATGTTTAAAGATCAAAGTTACCAATTTAAAAAACAAAGAATATTCCTTATTTAACCAAATCAAAGTCTCTCCAGTCTGGTTCTTAGGTGAAATCCTAAATTCTGGCTCCGTATTTATGTTCATTCTGATCAATTGTTTTTGTTTTAAAAATTGAAACGGAGGCCAAAGAACACATCTAATGATACTGAGCCTGCAAGCCGATTTGTAAAATTTTTTTTTTTTTTTTTGAGACGGGGTCTCGCTCTGTTGCCTAGGCTGGAGTGCAGTGGGGTGATCTTGGCTCACTGCAGCCTTCGTCTCCCAGAGTCAAGCAATTCTCCCACCTCAGCCTCCCGAGTAGCTGGGATTACAGGCACCCCAACACGCCCAGATAATTTTTGTATTTTTAGTAGACAGGCTTTTGCTATGTTGGCCAGGCTGATTCTGAACTCCTGACCTCAGGTGATCCACCCTCCTAGGACTCCCGAAGTGCTAGGATTACAGGCGTGAGCCAATGCGCCTGGCCTAAAATATTTTAATTATATGGATAATATCAAATTTAGGAATTCTTTCTAAAAAGTCAATAAAGAACAGTGTTAAATGTTTTAAAAAACGAAACTCATTTCAAATCATTTCATTTTCACCTAATTAGTAAAGAAAATATTAAGATCTAATCTATTTATGTGTCTTTCCCAGATTTCATCAGCTTAGATACTACTATATTTTCTCTCGTATTTACTCAATACTACTGTGGCTAGAGACAATGTACTCATACTAAATATTACTCTGTTCTTGCCTTTCAAACACTTAGGACAATGGCTTTTTACCTTACTGTTTTCTGGCCAATCACTATATATGTGGTTTAATGTTTTAAGAGATGAAAATAAAAAGGGGAAGGCAAATAGGCTAGTAGCACAATTTGTTCTTCATTCTTTAAAACCACTTCCTTGACTTAATCTTGAGATTCTAGGTTACCTAAAGGAAGGCAGTCTTGTCAAGTATTTCAGGTGTGGTTTTATAGAAGCATCATTAGCATTCAGCTTCATGAAGAGGTTGCCTATCCATAGCTAGCCAAAAATAGAGCAAGTCATTGAGCTGTAATTACTGCTTTATAAAGTTTATTGAATCCATTACCCACGTTCACTCTTAAGCATCTGTCCTGGTTTCTCCTGACCACAAAACAATCTGTTTTTAGTGCATTCTCACAAGTTGTAACCAACAATATACTAAATTTGCATTTATTAAAATCATTGTCATTTTGGTTTTACTTTTACTTCTTCATCCACACAGCTATTTATAACATCTATCACTCTCAGTAAAATTAGCTATTAAATCAAGAGTTGAAAGAAAACATTAAATGCTAAACTTTTAACTGCAAAACATCTCATTCCCAAGTGGATATGCTACCGTTTATTATTTTTTAAAGTGTAAGGCAGTTAAGAACTCTTATCAGATTAATGCTGTACATGGAAACAAGAAAAAAAAGGAAAAAAAAAAAAACCCAAACTCTTATTAGAGTACTCTATTTAGATTGGCTTAAATTAGGAGAGTAAACTGCAATAAAGAAATATTGTAGCAATCTGGCTGGGCGCAGTGGCTCATGCCTGTAATCCCAGCACTTTGCAAGGCCGAAGCAGGCGGATCATTTGACGTCAGGAGTTCAAGACCAGTCTGGCCAAAACAGTGAAGCTCCGTCTCCACTAAAAATACAAAAAGTAGCCAGGCATGGTGGCAGGTGCCTGTAATCCCAGCTGCTCAGGAGGGAGGCTGAGGCACAAGAATCACTTGAACCTGAGAGACAGAAGTTGTAGTGAGCTGAGATCCTGCCACTGCACTCCAGCCTGGATGACAGAGACTCCATCTCAAAAAAAAAAGAAACATTGTAGCAATCTGACAATATGTTCCAAAAATTTTATAAAAGGTTCTTATCCTTTGACCCAGTAATTCCACTTCCAAAAGCCTGAGAAAACTTTTTTTTTTTTTTTTTTTTGGACAGAGTCTCACTCTGTCTCCCCAGGCTGGAATGAAGTGGCGCGATCTCCGCTGGCTGCAACTTCCGCCTCCTGGGTTCAAGCGATTCTCCTGCCTCAGCCTCCCAAGTAGCTAGGACTACGGGCATGTGCCACCACGCCTGGCTCATTTTTTGTATTTTCAGTAGAGACAGCATTTCACCATGTTAGCCAGGATGGTTTCCATCTCCTGACCTGGTGATCCACCTGCCTCAGCCTCCCGAAGTGCTGGGATTACAGGAGTGAGCCACTGCGCCTAGCAAGAAAACATTTTAATGCAAAGATTTGTGCATTATTTATATTCTTATTCATAGCAAAAACTAGAACAAACTCCACGTCCAACAGTGGAATTATGGAATGTCATACAACAGAATATTACACAGCCATTAAAAATGTTTAAGAATGACAAGAAAAAAAATTTTTCAAAATTACATTTAGTGAACTAAATCAGGGCATAAAACGTTATCGAAAACATATTAACCCTACATCTATGTGTGTGTATATGACTGAAATTACACCAAATGCTGCTTATCCCTCAGAAGTATAACTAAGGGTAATTGGTTTTGCAGTTATTTTTCAAGATTTTGGAAGAAATATCTGTTTTGGCTGGGTGTGGTGGCTCATGCCTATAATCTCAGCACTTCAGGAGGTTGAGGCAGACAGATCACCTGAGGTCAGGAGTTCAAGACCAGCCTGATAAACACAGTGAAACCCCATTGCTACTAAAAATACAAAAAAATTAGCGAAGCGTGGTGGCGTGCACCTGTAATCCCAGCTATCTGGATGCTGAGGCAGGAGAATCACTTGAACCCTGGAGGTACAGGTTGCAGTTGGCCGAGATCATGCCACTGTACTCCAGTCTGGGCGACAGAGCAAGACTCTTTCTCAAAAAAAAAAAAAAAAAACAACCTTATTCTTCAAAGATTTCTCTAAAATAAAATCTGTATTCTATCTGTTATAATTTTAATAACACTGAACAGCATTTTAGTCACATAGTATAAAACTGTCTTAAATATTTCAATCATTCCACCAGCTTATTCAGGATTTTCTCAAATACACCTACATCAGCCCTATACTCAAGTGTTCAAACCCACTGAACTACCATGGGAATCTTCTAAACATGGATACAATGTATCACATAAAAGAGGCTTTTTTTTTTTTTTTTTTTTTTGAGACAGAGTTTCACTTTGCCTCCCAGGCTGCAGTACAGTGATGCGATGTCAGCTCACTGCAACCTCCACCTCCCTGTTCAATCAATTCTCTTGCCTCAGCCTCCTGAGTAGCTGGGTCTAAAGGCACATGCCACCACACCCAGCTAATTTTTTTGTAGAGATGGGTTTTCATCATGTTGCCCAGGCTGGTCTTGAACTCCTGAGCTCAAGCAATCCGCCTGCCTCTAGGCCTCTCAAAGTGGCAACATAACAGCTGTGAGCCACAGCGCCCAGCCTAAGGCTACTTTTCTTTTTTGAAACTGAATCTTGCTCTTGTTGCCCAGACTGGAGTGCAGTGCCATGATCTCAGCTCACTGCAACCTCCGCCTCCCCAGTTCAAGGGATTCTCCTGCCTCAGCCTCCTGAGTAGCTGGGATTACAGGCGCCCACCATCACGCCCGACTAATTTTTGTATTTTTAGTAGTGATTTCACTACGTTGGCCAGGCTGGTCTCGAACTGCTGACCTCAAGTAATCCGCCCTACTCAGCCTCCCAAAGTGCTGGAATTACAGGCGTGAGACACTGCACCTGGCCTAAGGCTACTTCTTCACATACAAGCTTGTTAATTTCATTTTTACAAGTCCAAGTTACAACTGCCAGTTTAACTAAGGCTAGAGGTTTCAGCATCCCTACTAAAATGATAAAGTTTGCAACTGACTGTAAACATTGTTACTATACTGCAACATTTAGCTACTACCAAAATTCTAAGACTACTATTTGAAATAAGTTCAAATGATGTTTCCTCAGTGCATTACCTACAGACCCTAGGAACAAAGACAAAACCTAACCTTAACTTCAGGCACGCACTGCCATCCAACTATCAAAGGACCAGTGCACAGCATAAAACTCTGATACAGGAATTTCTTCCCTCTTCCCTTTTCCCATTCTCTCCCAACAGGTGTTCTGCTCTGCATTCTCCCTTTCAGTAGTATTTGGTAGAATATCCTGAAAGAAACTTGTTTCCCTTGACAAGAATTTTCACTAACATTCACTCACAGCATTCAATGACTGTGCAGAAGTTCCAACACAAATAATCTTCTCATTCATTCCTTTGTGATAAAAACTCACTCTGAAGCAAAGAAAAACTGCGCCTTTTCCTAAATGTTATTTTGAGATATTTAAATTAAGTGAGCTTAAGTTTTATTTGCCTTAGTCACAAGTCCACAATACAATAAAAGCAAAATTTAACCACCAGATACAGTGCAAAATAAGTGCTAAACCACGTTGCAAGGTTACATCTTTTCCAGTGGAAAATTTTGGAAAGTCACATCACTGTGGAGAGAATACAGTATAAAAGCACCTAAAAAGTTGGCCATTTTAAAGTGCTATATGACAGATATATTAATGTGCTGCATTCACAAAGGTGGTCACGTGAGTATTCCAAGAACTAGTGTCTTTTAAAGCCTAATTTATGTGGGTTTCCCTGTTTTGATATTATTCACTCAATTATAATCTTACGTCCAAACTCTGGATTTTTTTTTTAACTCCAAAGCCATTCTGGGACAATAAACCTCAAAGGCTGACATCAAACTATATGCCTTAGAAAAGTGTTTACGTTGGCGGGGGAGAGAAAAAAGAAAATATCAACAAATGAATTCCTATCCGGAATCCAAACTGAGAAATGCATTATTTAATTTTATCACAGTGTTGGTTTCAACTATTTAAAAATACAAGTCCGTTATACTTCTAATGCAAAAAGTACAGAAATCATAATCAAGGCACACAATAATTTCTAATGCATCAACACTATTTACTTTATGTCAGAACAAATTATTCTACCTTTTTCCATGAAAAATAAATGCACTTGAATAATTGTAGATGCTGTCACTTAAAAAGTTCTAATAAATTAAGTCATTCAATAGCTCTTATCTTTTTTAGAGTACTGCAGCTCAATCAAGTCTTAATTGAGACTGGCAAGCATAAAGGAATAGACTGGCATCTCTACAATGACTTGCATTTTACATAAAATTTGAAAAAACTTCGGTAGATATTTGCAAAAAAAATATTGAGGAACAAAATTAATCAACTGCCTTTGATAGCAAAAGAATACTGATGAGACTTAGCTGTACCTTATCGAAATAAGCAAATGTATAATCCAAAGCTTCAGCATCATCAAATCGCAGATTTCAAAAGATATTCGGAAAAGGTTAATTTCTTAAATAGTGGCAAGCAACTGCACTCATTTCCTGTTCAGATTCAATTCAAATTTCAGCCATTTCCTTTTAAAGGAAATAGTACAGCAACAGAGGGCAGAGGGTCGGTAATGCTACACTACCAACTCTAAAGTACCCGGAACTGGGTCTTGACACTGAAGATGAGCAATCACCTTTTTATAGTACTCTTACACATTCAATAATTTGGCTTGCTTCAAAAAAAAAAAAAAATCCACCTGTAAACTAAATAATGCCAAGAAAGCCCATTTTGAAGAGGCAAGGCCTAGCAGTACAATCATTTCAAGAGTTTTAATGCATTAGGCAATATGGGACTATTTACAACGAAATCAAACCATGTTAGTGGAATCTTGACTGTGCCAGAGCATGTCACTCTGCCCCCAGTAATTAAGCTTATGTAGTGAGAGCTACCAGTATTAAAACAGAAAATACACAGGTAGCAGTGCAGCTGCGACATTTCCAGGTAATTAAGCCTCCCCGAGGGTAGGTGGTTTCTGTAAGAAGTAGGCCCTAAACGCCCAAGATCCTTCAACCCTCTCTCCGAGAAGCGTGCTTTGGCAAAAGCAGCGTCTCCTAAAGGGAAAGGGTCAAGGAAGAAGATTCCAAAAGAAGGAAAATCTAGAGAGAGGGAGTGCGTACGGAGCTCTGGGCTTGGGGCCGACAGAGGTTACCCACTGCAAAGGCGAGTTTGTGGGGCCTGCTGGAAAGAAGGCCTCGCCTAGGAGTTGCAACACACTCTTTCTCCAGTGCGCAGCGCTCGGCCTGGGGGAGGGGGAGGAGGGGAAACAGCTGCCAGGGGAGCGGCGGGCCCAGCCCGGCCCGGCCCGCTCACCGTCAGGGTGTCGTCTATGTAGAGGGGAATCTGCCTCCTTTCGAAGGGGAACTCCTCCTCCCCGTCCCTGCACACTGCCACCAGTCGCGCCATCGTCCCCGACGCTGCCGTTGCCACCGTCACCACCTCCTCCCAGCTGCCGCTGCTGCTGCCGCTGCTGCCGCCGCCGCCACCGCCGCCGCCGCCGCTCCTGCTGCCGCCGCCGCTGCCGCCTCCTCCCAGCTCCTGCCTGCAACAGCCAAACCCCGCGAGCGTAAGCACCCGCCACCGCGCAGCACATTCGCCACGGGGGGCAGGGAGCGGAGCGGGAGGGGACGGGAGAGCCGGGCTGCGTTTCCCATCACCCGATTCCACACGCGCTCAGCCAATGAGCGCCTAGTGCCGCCGGGACCCGCCCCCTCGCGCCGCACTCCCTCCCTCCCTCCCGCCCGGCCCCCGCCCGCCCGCTGGCCTCCCGTCAGGGTCCAAAGGAGAGGCGGAAGGGACCGTCCGGCTCGGGGGCTTCCCCGCCTGCCGCGGAAATCCCGGCCCCAGGACCCCACCCCTGGCCTCAGACCCACAGCCCGATCCCCGCCGCCTGGGTGCCCTCCTCCCTCAGCTGACCCCTTCTCCCTCTTTCTAGGCGCACCCCGCCCAGTCGGCCCCTGGACTGCAGTTGCCCAGCACGACCCCGCCCCTGGGAGGGGTCGACCCCGCCACGGCTCTGCGGAGTCCAGGGAAGAGGGAAGCTCAGACCCTTTCCTCACCCTTCTCGGAGGAGGCTGTCGGTTCCGACCTTCACCGTTTTCTTGGTCGCCTCCCTGACCCCCACTTCTGCTCCCCGTTACCAGCTGACGAGGCCCGCGTCAGGGCCGGCCTGGGCGGGAGCGCGGCTCCGAATGCCGTTTCCTCTCCGGGCAGTCAGCCGCTCGCGCCGCGGGGAGTGGGGGAAGGAGGGCGGGGGACAAGGGGAAGGTGGGGCCGGGCGGGGCCCGGCTCCGGGCGGGGCCAGTGTCATCTCGCGAGACTGGGGCATACCGCGCTGGGGTCTCCGCGGCAGAAATCTGCGTCCCGGGGGTGGGGGGGGGCACCCTGGCAGTCCCTCCCGCAGGACCGGCGCCGCCCTCGGAGTTCAGCCATTCCGCTGGACCCGAACTAGGACTGGTAGGAGGGGTGATCGGCCCAACCTCAGCCCTCGCCCCCGGGCCCGGAAGGCTTCCCCAGGGCCGAGGGGCGCAGCAAGGCGAGCTCGCCTGACTCCGGGCTGACTCAGGGCGGAGGCCCAGGGAGGACCTGGGTAGGTGGCAAGGATCCCAGGTCAGAGGGGGCAGAAGGCAGTGAGGAAAGGGAGATGAGCATCGTGGGGAGAGAGACAAACACTGGCCTCGGTCTCTTGGCCCTTGACGCCACTGAATTCGCCTTCCACAGCGGGAAGGGGAGGAAAGGGGCTTGACACTCCGGCTCGCCAGGGCCCCGCCGCCTAGCTGCATCCCGATCCCGCCTAGGGGACCGCAGATAGTGAAGTGTTGACAGCTGGTGGTTGTCGTTACACTGGAAGGAAACAGAAAACTGGACAGTGGTGTGTGTGTGCGTCTTGGCCAAAGGAACTTCCTGGGCTGAGTTAAAGTGAGCAGTACTCCCTTGGGCGAAGTACTGGCACTGGCTGAAGGCCTTTCCCTCCTGCCATCTCCGAGGAAGCAGAGCTGCTGTGAAGACAGTTCCTCTCGCCACCGTGTACTCAGTTCTGGCCTTGAAAGTCTGTTGTGAAGCCAAAAGAGTTGGAAGATATCACCGGGCGCGGTGGCTCAAGCCTGTAATCCCAGCACTTTGGGAGGCCGAGGCGGGCGGATCACAAGGTCAAGAGATCGAGACCATCCTGACCAACATGGTGAAACACCGTCTTTACTAAAAATACAAAATTAACTGGGCATGGTAGCACACACCTGTACGCCCAGCTACTAGGGAGGCTGAGGCAGGAGAATCTTGAACCCAGGAGGCGGAGGTTGCAGTGAGCCGAGGTCACACCACTGCATTCCAGCCTGGCGACAGAGCAAAACTCCCCCCACCCCCCAAAAAAGAGTTGAAAGATATTTAGCCTATGAAAGTCCTGGCGATCTGAAGGATAGAACCATTTGCTGTTGTATTTCCAGGTAGAATAGGCTGGAGCTGTGATACCTTTAAAAAGTATTTTGGTCATCACATGGAGTCGTACAGATTCACAGCAAAAACCCCTTAGCCATGTTGATTTAGGACATTGTGTGATCACTGTTAGGGTGGGTGACATAATAAACGAAGAACCATTGTTCATTCCCAAAGGTGTGATTACCTGGTAATCACACCTTTGTGTCTTCTGGCCATGTTAGCAGAGTAGAAGAGTGTGATTATTAGCTTGAATCTAGAGACTCTCCCATTTTATGTTTTATTTCTTTTCTTTTTCTTTTTTTTTTTTTTTAAAAGCCGGGCGCAGTGGCTTACACCTGCAATCCCAGCACTTTGGGAGGCCAAGGCAGGCGGATTACCTGAGATAGGGAATTAGAAATCAGCCAGACCAACATGGAGAAACCTCGTCACTACTAAAAATACAAAAATTAGCCGGGCGTGGTGGTGCATGCCTGTAATCCCAGCTACTCGGGAGGCTGAGGCAGGAGAATGGCTTGAATCTGGGAGGCAGAGGTTTCAGTGAGCCGAGATCACACCACTGCACTCCACCCTGGGCAACAAGAGCGAAACTCAACCTCAAAAAACAAAAACAACAATACATGCCAGGTGCGCTGGCTCACACCTGTAATCCCAAGACTTTGGGAGACAAAGCGGGCAGATCACTTGAGGTCAGGAGTTCAAGACCTGTCTGGGCAACATGGAGAAACCCTGTCTCTACTAAAAATACAAAAATTAGCCAGTCAGGGTGGTGCACACCTGTAATCCCAGCTACTCGGGAGGCTGAGGCAGGAGAATTGCTTGAACTCAGAAGGCGGAGGTTGTGGTGAGCCGTGATCGTCCCACTGCACTCCAGCCTGGATGACAGTGTGAGACTCTGTCTCAAATAAAATAATATATGTATATATACACACTGTGGCTTTCAATATCTAGAGGTGCTCCTATATTGGCTACATCAATTAATGTACCCACTTTTTTTTTTTTTTTTTGAGACATAGTTTAGCTCTTGTTGCCCAGGGTGGAGTGCAATGGCCTTATCTCAGTTCACAGCAACCTCCACCTCCGGGGATCAAGCGATTCCCCTGCCTCAGCCTCCCAAGTAGGTGGGATTACAGGCATGCACCACCATGCCTGGTTAATTTTGTATTTTTGGTAGTGACGGGGTTTCTCCATGTTGGTCAAGCTGGTCTCAAACTCCTGACCTCATGACCCTCCTGCCTCAGCCTCCCAAACTGCTGGGATTACAGGTGTGAGCCACTGTGCCCGGCCTTAATGTACCTACTTTAAACCTTTTAAACTACACTAGGATTCTGGTTGGTAAAGCTCATTATATTTTAATTACTTTGATTACTGATCACACACCAGGTACTAACAAAGAGTATTCAGCCTGGGGATTTAAATATCTGAAAAGATATTAAAACACATATGTAAAACATAATAAAATGAGGTCACAACAATCTTTTTCCATCTGTGCTTACCTTCCCTGATTTTGGTTTGTCTGTTAGGTCCGCTGAACACGCTTAGTATCTTTGGACAGTGTTTCACATACTATAGGAATTCAATGTTAACGTATTCTTAAGGCGAAAAAGGCAGATAATTTGCTAGATAAATTGCTGTTTCTCAAGGAGGTAGCCTGGGTGCTATAAATACAATAAAATCAATATCCCAAGGAAAATGCTTAGAAAATTATTTCATGGCAAAATGATTTTTCAAAGTTTTTACTGTGCATCTTCCTGGTTTTAGAGTAGGCACTTATTTTTATTTTCACTATTGCTCTATTTTCAGCCGTAACCACTAGTACTGCGGCAAATATTTCTTGAGTATTATCCTATGTACTTTAAAGTGAAAAGCATCTGCTTTTAGAGAGCATACCTCTAATCGACAAAATAAATAATTACTACATTAAAAACCAGTTGTTTGTTGCCTATTATTTCTTTGGCATTGTGAAATGCAAGGTTGAAGGATTTGAAAGGCCAGGAAAGCAAAAGCAAAGGCAATCAGCAGCAGAACCATTTTGCTGGTACCTAATAAAGAACAGTTGGAGGGATGGAGCTGTAACAGATTATCAGCAAAATACCATTCTTTTTCTTCTTAGGTCCGAATGTGTGAGAAGCTAGCCACAAAATGAAGGCATAAATGAGATAGATCTGTTCTCCACACTACCTAGGTAATAGGTAATTCTACTACCTATTACCTGTATACCTATTACATATGCCTACCTACCTATTACCTATATACGTATTATTATTAAGGAATTAATAACAATTCCTTATTTCTTAGCTTCATAGACTATGTTTTTGGGTTTTTTGTTTGTTTTTGAGACGGAGTCTTACTCTGTCACCCAGGCTGGAGTGCAGTGGCATGATCTTGGCTTACTGCAACCTCCAACTTCCAGGTTCAAGCGATTCTCCTGCCTCAGCCTCCCGTGTAGCTGGGATTACAGGCACCTGCCACTACACCCAGCTAATTTTTTGCATTTTTAGTAGAGACAGGGTTTCACCGTGTTGGCCAGGCTGGTCTCAAACTCCTGACCTCGCGATTCATTTGCCTTGGCCTCCCAAAATCCTGGGATTACAGACGTGAGCCACCACGCCCAGCCCTTCATAGACTATGTTTGAACTCCTAGGGAGCAACATATGGTTCTTGTATGATTTATATAAATATATCGGACATTGATGCTCAATAAAAATAAAACTGGTTGTGTTCGGGGGCTGAGGCAGGTGAATCACAAGGTCAAAAGATATAGAGACCATCCTGACCAACATGGTGAAACCCCATCTCAGCTAAAGCTACAAAAATTAGCTGGGCGTGGTGGCGCATGCCCATAGTCCGGAGGTTGAGGCAGGAAAATCCCTTGAACCCAGGAGGCGGAAGTTGCAGTGAGCCACGATCACGCCAGTGTACTCCAGCCTGGCGACAGAGCAAGACTCCATCTCAAAAATAGTAATAATAATAAAAAATAAAACTGGTTGTCATCTTCAGATCACAAGAGCTATTGGTGCATGTGTGGTAGACATTCCCAGTTTATAATTGTGTAAAATTAAAATTGTGGGAGTGAGTCACTTTCTGAAGGGCATAGATAGGCTGAGGTCCTAGACCAGATTATATTCTTCTTACTCCTCACTTGTTATCTTTCTCTCTCGCTTCTCTGCTCTCAAAAATTGATAGTTGCAAGAAAAATGATAGTTGATTAGCAGAGCTTTTGTTTCATTAATGTAACCACATTGTTTAATGTGGTAAGACAATCTATGACCACAGAATGCTATTTAAATTACCATAGTGGCCTAAATCTGAAGATCCGTGGATTGGGTTTTCTTTTTCATGAGCTGACACTGGGAAGTTCTGCTGTATCTGTCAAAAATAAACACACTTGGCTGGGCATGGTGGCTCACACCTGTAATCCCAGCACTTTGGGAGGCCCAGGCAGGCGGATCACTTGAGGTCAGGAGTTCAAGACCAGCCTGGCCAATATGGTGAAACCTTGTCTCTACTAAAAATACAAAAATTAGCTGGGCGTAGTGGCTCGCACCTGTAATCCCAGCTACTCAGGAGGCTGAGGCAGCAGAATCGCTTAAACCGAGAAAGCAGAGGTTGCAGTGAGCCGAGACTGTGCCACTGCACTCCAGCCTGGGCGACTGAGCAACAACCCATCAAAAAAAAAAAAAAAAAAAAAAAAAAAAAAGACAGTAGAATACTAAACGTTTAGTATAGGCCAGAATCATGCCTGTAATACAGCACTTTGGGAAGCTGTGATGGGAGAATTACTTGAGGCCAGGAATTGAGACCAGCCCTGGCAACCCCATCTCTATTTTTAAAAGATTTAAAATAAATCTTAGCCATAGTTTTATTAAATTAGACTAGGTACTTGATGACTCTTTCTCCTTAGCATGGTAAATGAGGATGCCTGATGTGGCCCCTGCCTGCCTCTCCAGCTCTCTGCCCATGCTATTCCTTTTTCTACGTGCAGCCTTCTTTCAGTTCCACGATATGCTTGCTGTGCGCCCAACTTAGGACTTTCGCTGAGGGATTCATCCATCCAGAATGTTCTCTGCCATTTATCCCTCCAATCCCCAGACACATAAGACTTTACAACTCTTCATCCCACTCATCAGCTCTAGCTCAAAAGAGCCATCTGTGGAGAAAATTTGACTCCTTACTAGGTCAGTTCTTGATTTGACACTCTTGACAACCTATACTTTTTCTTCATGACTTAGCACCTTACAATAGATGTTTAAGTCTGTTTCCTCCACTACATTGCAAGCTCTGAGGTGTCAGGAAATTTGTGCTGTGCTTCTTATATCCCTAGCATAGGGTAGGCTAAAAGATGAACTAGTCCCAAAGCAAAACTTATAGTCTCAATTATTATGTGTATAAACTATAATACAACTTACAATTAGTCTATTTTTTTGTAGACAGGGTCTCACTGTTTCCCAAATGGTCTTGAACTCCTGGGCTCAAGTGATCCTCCCACCTCAGCCTCCTAAAGTGCTAGGATTATGTTGTGAGTCACCATGCCCAGCCTCCAGTCTATTCTTTGGAGCATTTAACTGTCTGACTTCATAGTATGTGAGTATATCTTATTTTAAAAATTTTTCTTTTTTTATACACCCATCTGCACACTGGAGTATTTGATTTTAAACACTTCCTTCTTAACCTAGGTTTTATTCAAAATTTAAATTGAGCAATAAAGAAGTACTGACAATCCAGTTTACACTGAAATGTCAACATAAACATTTCATTTAATATACATTTATTGTAAAAGCAATATACAATAAAAATTCAGAATAGCATACATTCTAACAAGTCACAAGGCTTTGTTTCTTCTTGGTTTGTTGTTGAGATGCTTTAAAATATTAAGCATTGGCTCAGTGTGGTAGCTCATGCCTGTAATCCCAGCACTTTGGGAGGCTGAGGCAGGTGGATCACTTGCGTTCAGGAGTTTGAGAGCAACCTGGCCAATATGGCAAAACCCTACCTCTACTAAAAATACAAAAATTAGCTGGGCGTGGTGGCCCACGCCTCCAGTCCCAGCTACTCAGGAGGCTGAGGCAGGAGAATTGCTTGAACCCAGGAGGTGGAGGTTGCAGTGAGCCGAGATCAGGCTACTACACTCCAGCCTGGGCAACAGAGCGAGACTCTGTCCCAGGAAAAAAAAATAAAGCATCACTACTATTATTTTATAATAAAATATGGTTAACACTGTTGCCAAAAACACATTTTCTTTACAATTAATATTCTTCCTCATTAAATATTGTCCAAATATTTATATATCCTACTGATCACCAAAATTTTACAGTCTTATCTTGCAAATGCACTACATATACAATAAAACAGTTGGAAAACATATAGAGATTGACCACAAATAAGGCCCACAAGGTACTGCTGTGTAATGTATCTACCATCAGGTTAATGAGGCCAGTTGTTATATTTGACAGCAAGAAAAATATTAACTGTTTTCTGTTTAGAGCTGTGATTAAACAAAGACTGGGTTCCCTTCTTTCAGTTTCAGGGACTAGAGATTCTGAATGCTTTTTATTTGTAACAGGTGACTGGATAAGTTTCCAAGAACATGGTACTAGAGCGCCTTTAATTAGAAATTTGGCAAAACTCAAAATTATATCACCCAGTAATAAACTACTAAGAAGGATCAGGCTAGACGCAACTATCCAAATACAAAAGGCTAAATTTGCCATTCTTCGAGATACTGCTTCTACATTTACTTGAACTACATAAAGAGATATAAAGAGGCTAATAGCTGCCAGCAAAAGACAACAGGCTACTTTTATCAAGTCTTTGATATGTGATCTGTTCTTATGCACATATAACCCTGTTTGTACACCAGCCATGTGTATTGCCACATACCCCAGGGTAGAGATTATTCCTTCGCGATTGGCATTTAATAGACCAACCCGTGTACTATTACCATCAGTACCGTACAATATTAACCTCTTCAGTGGGGTAAAGTCAAGGGCTAGCTGGTATAATACAGTAATGCTGAGGGCAATAATCCAGGACTTATTTAGGGGAAAAATAATCAAAAGCAGTGGTGTTACCAATTTCACAACTATTATGGTAAAGAAAAAGTTCCAGTGAACTCCATACTCAGTTAAATGTTCCTGATAGCCTATTGATTTTATAATGGTTAATCGTCCAATTCCTAGGAAGACCAATGGCCAAACAGAGTACAATGAGTTTGTAAAGTAACACCATTTGGACCCTTCCATATATTTTCTCCTCCTTATCTCTAGACAAACCATTGCAGTCCCAAAAACAAAGCCACCTACTCCAAAATCCATTGCTCCTGTCCCATAGAGCTCAGTTTTGGCAAATCTTCTGGGAAAAAGTGGGAAGTCCACAGCCAAAATAGCAATAGCAGTAGATGCACTGGTAATTACACGGAAACAGGAGATAGCTGGAATGTATTCTGATTCTACACTGATGTTCAAGAATTTTTCAAGGATTTTCTGGAAAGGAACTCTGGCATAGCAAGTCCTCCTTCGGTATATTTGATAGAACAGCCCTGCCCCAAAGATAATTACAGTGAGAAGCTCAAGGAGAATAAATGAAGCCCAAATGGTCAAAGTGGCTACCATGGGAACTATTAGGACAACAAAGTCAATGAAGAATCTCGTTTTCCAGGTATGTGAAAAAGAACACATGTGCTGTGAGAAAATGATCAGGAATCCTCTGCACAGGATACAGAATGCAGGAAAGCACAATCCCTGGGTGATTTCCAGCACAGTGGTTCCATTGAGGTTACTAACAAAAGCTTCCTTCATCTGCTTTTGAGACATTTTGTTTCTTCCTGTGAAAACAAGAGCAAAGGAATGGATTTGTGAAAAGCAACATTCCTGTGTAATCAGCATACCTGGCTTAATTTTACTCTTATTCCTAGATTTCAGAGCAGAACTTTGGGCCCTAATGATTTCACCTAGGATTTGTGATTCCTCTTCCAAGGATTGTAGGAAGAAGCTTAACACTAATGCATTAGGATAGAACTGTCATACTCATAGTATGAAATTATTGGTTACAAAGCTTCAACTATTCCCTGTACAAGACAGATTTACAAAGTCAATTTGGGGCCAGGCGCATGGCTCACACCTGTAATCCCAGCACTTCGGGAGGCCGAGGTGGGAGGATCACCTGAGGTCAGGAGTTCCAGACCAGCCTAGCCAACATGGCAAAACCCCATCTCTACTAAAAATATAAAAATTAGCCTAATGTGGTGGCACCCGCGTGTAATCCCAGCTACTCAGGAGGCTGAGGCAGGAGAATTGCTTGAACCAGGAAAGTGGAGGTTGCAGTGAGCCAAGTTCGCACCATTGCACTCCAGCCTAAGCAACAAGAGTGAAACTCCGTCTCAAAAAAAAAAAAAAAAGAAAAGAAAGCAAATTTAGTATATAAATCCTGAGAATGGTATCATAAGCAGATGGGAATTTCTATTATGGAGCACAGTATGTATCACGAAGAGTCTTTGATGAAAATTGAATATACTTTAATGAGTTTAAAGCAAATCCAAAGGCTAGGGAGCTACAAGTACATTTTGAAGTTGGGGGCCTTGGTTCCAGTTCAGAGCCTCTCTAAATCTACTGCCTCGGTATAAAACGTGAGCCCTGCAGTGATTTCTGGATCCCCACCCAGGCTGGTCCTTCCCTTATTTACAGACAGCTGTTTTCAGGTTAGGGTGGAAGTAGGTACTATGGGTGCATTAAGAATAGATGTATAGCACACAGTAGTGTTAGTTGTTCTTTTATTAAGGGCTATAAAACACCTCTGAATGCCACACATCGTCTGAAAAATGGCATACTGGAAGAACACATTTGTTGGTCAAGCATGAACATAGAGCTTCTCACTTAACATGAACCAAATAAGTAAGTGAATGCATGCATGCATTATGGCCTGTCTGGAACCTGTGACAATACCTCACAGTAACCGACTCAAATCAATTGACCTTTAAAAAAGTCCTAGCAGGGAGCAGCGGTTTATGCCTGTAATCCTAGCGCTTTGGGAGGAGAATCACTTGAGGCCAGGAGTTCGAAATCAGCCTAGGGAACATTGCAAGATTCCGTCTCAACAAAACAAAACAAAAAAAAAGAAATTAAAAATTAGCTGGGCCTGGTGGTGCGCGCCTGTAATCACAGCTACTCGCCAAGCTGAGGCGGGAGGATCTCTGTAGCCCAGGGGGTGAGCCGAGATCGCGCCACTGCACTCCGACCTGGGTGACAGAGCGAGGCTCCCGTCTCTTAAAAAATAAAGTCTTTCCTGACAGACGCCCGACCTGGCCGCACTCTGCCCGCATACCTCACGTGCTCCAGTGGTGCCTGCGCCTCCGGCAGAGGGTCTACGTGGGCCCGGCCGCCGGACTACCGCAGCACCCGCCGGACTCTCCCTGCACCCGCCAAAGCACGCGGGCATCAACCGCTTCCGCCTCCCGCGAGGCGCTTCCGGCCGACGAGGGCAGCCTGCACTTCCGGGCCGGCAGATTCCGTGCGTCCCCGCCCATAATGGCGCTCGTCCCCGTGTCCCTTGGGCTACCCACTCTTGTCCTTATGTCCTTTGGGCTGATACAGGTCAGATCCTCTCGGGCTGTATCCCTGAGAGGAGCGCCTGGAGAGGAAACGGCGCGCCATGCACCTCACAGCGGCCCCTCAGACCCCACGGCGAGGCCCTATCAGGGTAAAGGGGTCGGCGGGACCCGCGCAAGGCTCTGCCGCGGCGACCTCTACAGAAAGACCCCTCGCCCCGGGAGCGCCCGAAGGCCCAGGAAACCGTGCTTCCGCGCTTCTTCCCCAGAACGTGGGAAACTGCTGCTTTACCCTCATTTTACCCCAGGGTCGCAAAACATCTCACCCTAGACTGAGCCCACAAGCCAGACCCGGCGTCCCAACCGAGCCACGTGCGCCCCGCGCTGCCAGTGCGCGCCCCGCCCCTGGGGAGGAGCCGGTCGACCCCCAGCCACTCGGCCGGTGCTTCAGCCGACTGGGTGCAGTCCCAGCTTCCCCTCCTCCCTGCTCGCTCCTGCCCCTCCTCTTCTCTCCCCTCCCCGGTTCTTCCCGCCGCCCGACCCGGCCCGTCCGCCTTTCCAGTCTGGCCGGGCGGGGGCCTGACGCACGGCGTCTCGGGCCGTGGGACCGGTGAGTGCCATCCCGAGCCCAGATCTGAAGCCCTCGCGACGCAAAAGGGGCAGAGGGGGCCAGTTTGCCCAGCAGAGCTGGGGAAGAGGGCGTCTCCACCTCCCCTTCCAAAGCGCCGTTTCCCTTCTTTCTTCTCTTTTCCTTTTGACCCTCTTGTGTCTCACGAGCGGGTAGCCCAGCTCTTGGGCCTTTCATGGTTACCCTCCACCCTTCCACCTGGCCGGCAGGGAGCTACCCGGGTGGGAAGAGGGTCCCTGCTAAACTCTTCGCCCACCTCAGGACCCCGGGAGGGGGCGGCCGGTCCCGGGAGGCGTCAGGGCAGCCGCGCCTTTGGCTGGGGTCATGTCCACCTTCCTTGGAAGGACATATTCTCCCTGTGCCAGGTGCTTCTGGAACGGCATCCCAGTGCTGCATTTGATGGCACGTCGCCCGGACCAGGAATTCCCGGTTCCCGCCGGGAACCGGGGGGCGGAGCCACCCGGGCTCACAAGACCCTTACCCAGCCCTTCTCAGCGTCTGCCCTCCCACTGTCCTCCATGACTAGAAGAAACTGAGGCTGAGAAGGTGGAGGGACTGGTGGTCAGGTTACTACTTGCCTTGGTTCAGTGTTCCATCTACTCATTACCTTCTCCCTTCTGCCCACAGTGGTCACACCCTTTCTAGAAATTCTTGGCTGGAAACCGCGAAACCGACTAGAGCAGGAGCTGGGAGAACTGGAGAAAACTGCTCTAATCTCACTTGACTCCAGCTGGGGGCTGATGCTGCATCATAATATTTGCAAAGCGCTCTCACAGGTATTAGCCCCTTTCATCCTTCATTTATCCCTGTGAGGTCTGGATATTATTACTCCGTTTTGTAAACGAGGAAACAGAGGAAGGCTTAGAGAGTTCTTGGAATCTGTGCCAGGGGGCTTGGGCTTTGGATTCAAACCCCAAACCTCTTGTGCAGCCCCTCTGGACCTATTGCTTGAGATGAGTTCCCAGTTTTAAGAGTTTTGTTCTCTGGAGCCCTCTGCATGGCTTTCCCTTGGATGGGAAAGTGTCCAGGGTCAGCGTGTTCATCACAGTTCTGATGCCCCTTTCTGCCTGACTTATTCTTTTTCCAGCTTCTATGGAAGTCCCTATCCCTGGGTTCTTTAAAGACTTGATGTATTCAGGGCCTCAAGAAAGTCTCCACCAGGGTTAATCCGTTGCAGTCATGCCTCATCCTCAGCTTCATCTCTCCTTGCTAGGGGTGGTGCCAGGGCTTGGAAAATTCCAAGTCTGAGGGTCACTTAACCATTCTTTAAAGATTGGCTTGGGCTCAGCCTCACAACACCCCACCTCCCAGATGGATTCAGCTCCCTGAAATCCTCACCTTGAAGTTGACACTGTTCACCTGATTAGTGCTCCCAAATGGATCATCGACCCTTCATCGTAGTGCTTACAGTATTTATCCTCTGAATACTCTGAATTGTACTTTGTGTGGTGCTGAGCAATGCTGAGTGTATGATTGCTGAGAAACGCTGAGTACATGATAAAAGTATATTGTTTGCTGAGAAGGATGGCAAGGAAAACCTGGCCGCCCCCACCCCCCAAAGTGGAAAACTGCTTGGGGCATTCTAAAGTAGCAAACAGTATATGTATATCATACACCGGTTAAAACAATTCTTTAAGCACGGGATATGTGACCCTGCCCCCGTGGCTCCCTCGTGGAGAATACTTTCTAGTTTGTCCTTGATCAGTGGTAAGCAGGCACCAGCTGCCTACCTAGTTTATCTTGGGCCTATGAGAAAACACAGAACACCTGTTTATTAATAATCACCTGTTCAGAGAGACTATGTGCGTCAGCATCTGTTCGAGGGTCTTAGCCCTGTCAGCCCCCTGAGGCTCTCGGCTCAGAAGGCTTTTGGCCCCCGAATATTCCCATTTTGCTGTTCTATCTGGGTGTCTGCTTCTTAATGCCTTCAGCGCCGCCTGGGTGGGGGTCTGCACGGCCATGCTGGTCTCGGTAGTGCGGTGCTGTCAAACCATGACCTCATTGACCTTCACAACCACTCCTCATGAGGCAGATTTAACTGTCCCCGTTTTCAAGGTAAGAAATTGAGGTGGGTGATGTGGCTGACCCAGGATCACACACCCAGTGAGTGGTTGACCTATGATTTCCCTACCATACCACACCTTTCCTGGAGCAGCAAGAGATGACTCCAGCTTCCCCTCCCCACCAACAACTGGCTACACAGCAATAGGATATTTCTGTCTAGAGGATAGGGCACAAGGCTTCTGTCTCCCCAGTGTCTTGTTCTTCTTCCATGGCATACTGACCCAGAGGATTTGCAGCCCCACCCCAAACCCTAACCCTGTAATAAAACTGGCCCAGGCTCTCATAAAAGTTTCCCCTGTCTCCTAATTGGTAGGAGAAGGGACTCATTCTCTGTCCAGGCCTGCCTTGGTTCTCATTTTGGTTGCTCCTGCTTGGTAGGAAGAATAGGAGTGAAAGAGTCACCCCAGAAAAGCCCTCACCTGTGTGTCATCCTTGTTTTCTCTCTCATGCCACAGGCTCTGGAGTGACTTATCAGAGATTCCTCCAGTACCGAGCCCTTTGTTGGCACCATACCCCAGCCCATGGTCCCATGACTAGGTGGATAGTACTCCTTGTACCTCCTGCAACCCAGAACCCTGGCTGACCACATTGAAGGAGGATGCTCCAGCAGGTAATACCTCAACCTTCGATAACCCAGGCCCTCAAGCACCTGCAGCATCTTTTGCTAGCCCTAACCTGGAAGGAAGGGAGAGCTCGCTTAAGGTCTTTCTTTGCTCTCCTCAAATTGTTTCTCCAATGCCTTTTACTCATCATCAAGAAGCTCTTGCTGATACCGAATTTCAACCTGTCTTGTGGTTTTTAGCTCCTTTCTTTAGGATAGGTAAGGTGGGATGGGTAAAGGAATCCTTAGGGCACTTTGGGGATTCTACAGAGGAAGTCCTGAGAGATGTCCCAGCCATCTTAATTGTTGAGACATAGTAGAAGCCTGTGGCTTGCAAGAGCATGTGTTCCTTGAAGCTCAGCCTTAAAGAACAAGAAAGAATTAGGCATTAGAGAAGGAAAATAAGCACTCCAGGAAAAGAGGTCAGCCTGTACAAAAATGTAGGAGACTATCTATGGGGAAATACAGAAGGATTCTGATTAGTGGGTCATGGAGTGCATGATCCTTACATCTCTGCCTCTCTGAAAAGGCTACTGTTGCCCCAGGCCTGTAGGATTCCAAATCACCCTTTACAGTGGAGCCCTATCCCATACCCGTATCATCCTTCATGTGTAGCTCCTGGTCCAGAGAGAGTGCCAGTACGTATTTGCTGAATTTTTATTTTACTAAGTGTTGCCAGGCACTGGGCTGAGGCAGGTGATAAAGATGATACTTGCCCTCAGGGAGCTCACAGTCTAGTGGAGTCTTGGGTAGGTAAATGCCTGAGACTCAACAAGGTAGCAGCCAGGTGTGGGGCCTGCCAGCTTTGAGGGAGCCATGGTAGACACTGCCGCTTGGCCTTCCAGCCACATGGCTCCTGGAACAGGTTTGAAGGTGAGAAGCAGGCAAAACAATTGACTGCTCTGAGCTTTTTTATTGCTTATTTTTTAACTTTTTTTCCTCTTAAAAAAAAGCAGTAATGTTCACCATAACCATACTAGCAGCTGCTCTGTGTTGAGCCCTTATTATATAATAGGCATTATACTAAGCATTTATATGTGTGATTTTGTATAATCCTCAACCTCCGCATGAGAAAGATACAGTCCTCTGTGTGTGTGTGTGTGTGTGTATATATTGAGGTGTATATACACACACACACACACACAGTGCTGTTATTTCCGCATTTTGGAGATAAGACTCCAAGAGGTTAAGTGGTTTATTCAAGATAACATTATCAGAAATTTGGAAAATACACTGGGCCACCACACCTGCTCTGAAAGTGGCTCTTCTAATTCGGCAATAATATGTGAAGGGCCTTAAAACTACGCATACCTCTTAAGCCTGCAATCCTGCTTCTCAAAAATGATCCTGCATAAAGGCCATAAGAATGTCAGTGTATATAAAACCATTTCCACTTGTAAAAGAATTGAAAAAGCCACAATATCTAAATAGTAGACTGCTTATAGTATATCAGTATAATGTAATAAAGCAAGTTATACAAAAGTGTAATACTTTTCAATGTTTTTAAAATACGTATTTGGGGAAAAAATTATGATATTCTCTAAAATGTTATTTCTGGGTGGTATGCTATTGGATTTTTATGCTCCTTTCCTTATTTCTATTTTCCAGATTTTTTTTTTTTTTTTGAGACAGAGTCTCACTCTGTCTCCCAGGCTGGAGTGCAATGGCGCCATCTCAGCTCACTGTAACCTCCGCCTCCCTGGGTTCAAGTGATTCTCCTGCTTCAGCCTCCCAAGTAACTGGGATTACAGGTGCGTGCCACCACACCCAGCTGATTGTTGTATTTTTAGTAGAGACGGGATTTCACCAAGTTGACCAGGCTGGTCTTGAGTTCCTGACCCCAGGTGATCTGCCCACCTCAGCCTCCCAAAGTGCTGGGATTACAGGCATGAGCCACCATGCCCAGCCTCCAATTTTTTTTTTTATTTTATTTTAGCAATGGGGTCTTAGTCTATTGACAAGGCTGGTCTCAATCTCCTGACCTCAGGTGATCCACCTGCCTCGGCCTCCCAAAGTGCTTTTGCAGGTGTGAGCCACTGCACGCAGCTGTGAGACCCTGCCTCTTTAATAAGGCCAGGCACGGTGGCTCATGCCTATAATCCCAGTACTTTGGGAGGCTGAGGCCAGCAGATCATCTGAGGTCAGTAGTTCAAGACCAGTCTGGCCAACATGATGAAATCCCATCTCTACTAAAAATACAAATATTAGCCAGGTATGGTAGTACATGCCTGTGATCCCAGCTACTTGGGTGCCTGAGGCATGAGAATCACTTGAACCTGGGAGGCAGAGGTTGCAGTGAGCCGAGATTGTGCCGCTACACTCCAGCCTGGGTGATAGTGAGCCTCTGTGTCAAAAAAAAAAAAAAAAAAGCCACTTTTAGAAGAACAGCTAACTATTTTTGGCAGATTCCAGATGGCCTTTCTAAATCCTTCATATGTTTATGTGCTTATGAGTATCTATGAGGTAGGTGCCATTATCCCATTTTACAGATAAGAACTTTAAAAAATTGGAAACAGAGTCTCACTTTGTCACCCAGGATGGAGTGCAGTGGCATCAGCATAGCTCAACCTCCTGTGCTGAAACAACCCTCCTGCCTCAGCCTCTAGAGTAGCTGGGGTTACAGGCACAAATTACCACGCCTACCTAATTTTTAAATATTTTTTATAGAGATAGGGTCACCTTGGCCTCACTAAGTGCAGGGATTACAGGCTTGAGCCACTATCGCCAGCTGGAAATTTTTCTATTTTTATTTTACTTTAGAGACAAGGTCGTGCTCTGTTGCCCAAGCTAGAGTGCAGTGGTACAATCATAGCTCATTGTAGCCTCAAACTTTTAGGCCCAAGTGGTCCTTCTGCCTCAGCAAGTAGTTGGAATTACAGGAAACAGATGAGGAGAATTGAGGCACAAAGAGATTAAGAAATTAACATAAGAGCATATAACTGTAAGAGGTAGAATCAGGATTCAAACCCAGGCAACTAACTTTCAAGTCCAGGTACTTGATCACTATACTCAGATACCTCTCTGGTTGGATCGGAACTCTTCATAAATTGTGTCTGTGTTGGTGAGTGGTTTGTGTGGTGGTGGTTTTTTCCTTCATTAGAGCAGAGGGATTTGTATAGATCTAGCTGTGCTCTGACCTCAGTAGTTACCCTGGAGGCCAGGAGCCTACCTTGTGCATTATGGTGGGCCCAAAGTTCAGAGAACAGGCAACATTTTTTGGAAGAAACGCATTACTGGGCCTCTTGGAGGAAACTTGCCACCAAGGCTTGTTTCCCTGAGAGGTTTGAAATTTTAGGCTCACCATTTTCATTGGAAATTCACCTGTTGTATCACAGACCTTTTTCTTCAAAAGCACATTTCAGCAAGATACCTGTTTTCAACCCCCACCCTATCTTTCCTGCATCCCCAAAGGAGTTAGTAGGAGAAATGGAACTATGGGAGGAAGTGGAGCGATGCTACATATGGAAAGGGTGGCATCAAGGATGGGCAAAGGAAGATAGGGTGACTCATGCCCTCTAGTCCCAGCTACTCGGGAGGCTGAGGCAGAAGGATCACTTGAGCTCAAGAGTTGGAGGCTGCAGTGAGCTATGATCACACCACTGCACTCCAGCCTGGGTAACAGAGACTATGTCTCTTAAAAAAGAAAAAAGATGGGCAAGGGAGAAGGAGAAGGGGCCTGTTCCCTTGGTGCCTATTCTTGACCTCAGACAGCCGCCTGAGCCAGGCTTTCTCTCAAGTAGACCCAGGCCAAGGGAACCAATTCATTAGCCAGCCTAAATTTAAGCTGCAAAGGCAGGTGATGAAGACATGGGGCTACTTCTCTGGGAAGGTACAGCTGTTTTACATCAAAAGCTGAATGGTTTCTTCCCAAAAAGGCCTAATCCATGGTTCTTTTCCTTTGCAACATTCCTATAGCAGCCCTTTGGGCCCCACCCCTGCCAGGCCCAGTAAGGCTAGTAGCCTAGAAGTAGATTTGGCTGGAGCTCTTCGCAGAAGAGATAGCATTTGTTGAGTACATACTGTATGCCAGGCACTGACCAAATGTTTTGTATATCTCTTCTTAACTTTTCTTCCCCATAATCCTGTCAGTTGAGTTGATTTTCCTTTATTTACAAATAAAGAAGCTATGACACAGAGGGTAATTTACCCAGACTCACAGGGCTAGTAAGAGTCAGAACTGAAATTTGAACCCAACCAGACTATGATACCAGAGACCTTTTCTCCTTCTACTATCCAGGCTCCCACACTTCTGTAGCCGCCAGCTATTCTGAGTCCCAGCTCTCAGGGCCTTCATGTTATCTCTTCCAGGTCAACGGCCACAAGCCAGGGTCTGATGGCCAAGCCAGGGAATCCCTCAGAGAAGACCTGCAGGAGTTCCTGGGTGGGGAGGTCCTCCTGTTCCAGCTGGATGACCTCACCAAGGTGAATCCTGTGACGCTAGAAACAGGTATGGGCCTCCCGTTACTCAAGAGTACCATCTCCAGGAGATTGGAGGTGCAATGAGAGTAGTCAGAGTAGCTTCTCCAGGTCAGAACGGAGGTAGGCAGGACTCCTGATCTGGAGCCAGGTGGGCTGTTCCAGACCTCGCCCGAGGGAGCATGGCAGCTGCACCTGGGCTCCCTGGGACATGCTTTGCTTCAGATTTGGAGCCCATCTTAATTAGATCTTGTATCTGTTCTTCAGGGAGCTGCTGGGATTTAATGATTCTTGGCTAATTGCAGAAAGAGGGCTGTTAGGCAAATGTGTGTCTGTGTGTGTGTGGTTTGTCTATACTTGAGCGAGAGTTTGCTAAAGGCATCTCTGCCTCAGTCCTGAGGTGCCTGCAGGCCCGATACATGGCAGACACATTCTACACCAATGCTGGCTGCACCCTGGTGGCTCTGAACCCCTTCAAGCCTGTTCCTCAGCTCTACTTGCCAGAGCTAATGAGAGAGTACCATGCTGCACCTCAGCCCCAGGTAAGGCTCCGCCGCTTCCTGTGACCTAAGGGCTCCTCTACCTCTGCCTAAACCTCCTTGCAGTTTCCCCTGTCCTTACTCATCCATTCACCAGCCATGTGGTCATTCAGAGTCCGCTGGTGCCATGGTCTGCCCAATAGGAGCTGGCAGAATTTTGAAACATAAAGAACTGACTACAGGACAGAAGGTACAAAGTGGGAAATATTTGAGTTTGGAACTTAAAATAGAGACAGAGGATTTTTTTTTTTTTGCAGTTTTATTAAAAGATTTATAATGGTATTATATATTTGTATTTTAAAAACTACCTTTTTATTTTTATTATTTATTTATTTTTGAGACAGTCTTACCCTGTCGCCCAGGCTGGAATGCAGTAGTGTGATCTCAACTCACTGCAACCTCTTCTTCCCAGGTTCTAGCGATTCTCTGCCTCAGCCTCCTGAGTAGCTGGGATTACAGGTGCCCGCCACCATGCCCAGCTAATTTTTGAATTTTTAGTAGAGATGGGGTTTCACCATGTTGGCCAGGCTGGTCTCAAACTCCTGACCTTAAGTGATCCACCTGCTGTAGCCTCCCAAAGTGCTGGGATTACAGGCATGAGCCACCACATCCAACAAAACTACCTTTTTAGAAAATGATGAAATTATACATGATAAGGATTGCCCTGGAAAATTCAGCACATGTTTATCTCTACTGAGGAAAGTAACTTATTCTTTTACTGAGAAGAGGATAAATTATTTGGGGTGGGATGGTGGAGGTACAGACAGATGAGCTTGTTGGTATAAAAGTGCATGATATGTTCAGGGAGAGATGAGAGAAAACTTGCTGGCAGGAGGGAGGCTTTGGCCTTGGGAGCAAGAGGGAGTAGATGAGAGCAGGAAGACGAGAAAGCCAGGGCTGTTTGTGAAGAGTCTGAAGCACCATAGCAGGCAGAGAACCTGCAGAGCTTCTTCATCCAGGTAGAGGTGAGACTGGGAACAGAACCCACTAGGCTAATAATTACTTTGGGAGTTGGGCTCAAGAAAATGAGATAGGAGGCAGAGAGAACAGTTGGAGGTTTTGTATTCCTCCAGGTGATAGGTAGCTGGGGCAAGGGCAGGTGTAGAGAGGGATGGCTCTGACATCATATGGAATAGTTTCCTTCTCCCTCAGCAAGCTGTGGGTAAGTAATCACTGCTGACTGGGCTAGCTAGGCATCATGGTGATGGCCTGGCCCTCCAGAATTTCATGCATGATGAGGTGTCTAGTTGGAATCCACGGGAAGTCTGTTCTGAGAGCCCTGTCTCACTGGCTGTCTGCCCTGCCTCCTCAAAGGCAAAAGCCAAGTTGTAGTCCCCTCTTGTTTCCTCAGCATCCAGCTTAATTGATACCCAGTACATTGAGGACAATTAATAGTTGTTGAAGAAAAGGAGAACAGTGGCTTTGGAATTTAAATCACATGGATATACTTCCTTGCTGAGTGACCTTGAAAGGTTATTTAGCTCCTCTGAACCTCACATTCCTCATCTATAAAACAGGGTTATCTTTCCAATTAATGCAGACTTCTCTTTGCAAATTGCAAAGTATAATCATGTAAAATAATAGGGAGAAGGATAAGACAAAGCAAGATAACATAGGAGTTTAAAATGTTAATGTCATAAACTGGTCAAAGCTAGCACTGGTTCTAGGCTGAGAGAAGATGAGTAGGTTAAAGTCAACATAGGGGTCCTAAAGTTAGGCCTGACACAGTGGCATCTTTTTCTGGAGGAAGCATCCCACCATTGCTATTGGCAGCCTCCCTAGCTCAGTCATCATTGGCTCAACCACTTCTTGAAAAACAGGCGTTCCCTCACATGACCTTTCACTCTTTGATGTTTCAGAAACTGAAGCCCCATGTGTTCACTGTGGGTGAACAGAGCTACAGGAATGTCAAGAGCCTGATTGAGCCAGTCAACCAGTCTATTGTTGTCAGTGGAGAGAGTGGTGCTGGAAAGGTAGGAGGACGTCTTTCCCATCCTGTCAACTCATGACTGCCTGGGTGGGCAGGTAGGCAGGGGTCATTCCTTGTCTTTCCCTGTGGAGTTGTTTGCTGCCTAGTCATTCCCAGATAGATTGGCCGAAGCTGGGGTTGGTGCACAGTGGTGGGCTGGCACTGGGCCGGAAATCAACAGACAGGATTCCAGTCCAGGCTTTACTGCTAGCTCTGCGATCACCCTGGGTGAGATAGGAATGAAGCTTCCTTTCTGAGCCTTACTTTCTCATCAAAAGTCTCTCCCAGCTCTGATACCACTGGAAACAAAAGTAAGCTGCTGGGGATTGCAGCATAGTGGTTAAGAGCACATCAGAAAGGTACTTAGCTTCTGCAAAGCTATCAGTTCTTCCACTTGTAAAATGGAAGGGAGGTGAGGACCAACACCTGACTCATAGGACTTCTGTGAGAGTTAAATGAGTCACTGCACATATGGCTCTTGGTGGCATGCTTGGCACGTGGCAGTGCTCCTCCAAAGTAGCTGGGGTTTTGGTGGGAAAGGGTTTATTGGAGTGATCACCTGAACCCTCTGGGTTGCCCATGGTGGCAAGGGCAGTGCATTTGGCCAGGTGGTGGGGAGGACAGAAGCTCCTGGTGTGGCCACATGGCCTCCTGGGTAACAGGACAACAACAGGTGAGACAAGATCTTGCACACAGATGAGTGAGGAGTTGCACAGCTGATCAGAGGAGACTGTTGGCCAAGGCCTTGCCACCTTCTTGACAAGCCTCACCCAGCTGCCTCGCCCTTTCCACAACACTTTTACCTTCATGAGGAACTCTTTGGACTATAAACTCGTGCTGTCTTCACTCACATATAAGAATTGCTGAACACTGAGAACTTGCCAGGTTCTAGGCTTCCGGCTGGACACTGAGGGGTGGCAGGAAGAGGAACAGATATGAAAAATACATGTAGCTTTCATGGGGCTCTTAGTCCACTGAGAAAGACAAGGAAACAAAGACAGTAAGTTGCAGGGATGAGGGCTTGGACTTGGGTTAGGAGGGGATCTCTAGGACCTATACCAAGGTGACTAGTGAGGTGGCTGATGCCCAGCTTCTCACCAAGGCCTTGTCCCCTAGAATTGCTCTGGGGAACTGAAGCTGAACCTGGCCCAAGACTCGTCCAACCAGAGCCTGATAACCCTTTATTGAGCAGCCATTGTAGCCCTGGGCTGGGCCTGGTATATTTTCAAAAATGTATTTTTAATAGTAATGTAGTTACGTAGTTCAAAAAATCAAGCAATACTACTACAAGGCTTACAAAGAAAAACAGCAAACCTGCTCCATATCTCTCAACCTTGTTCCGTATCTCCAGATGCAGTTACTTGGACATTTTTTATCAGTTTATTTGGGTGGTTACATCCATATTTTTAAACTACTACTTATATTGTTACTGACTTTTTAGTTTTGGATCTTATCTGTTCACCTCCTACTTTGATGAGGATTTAACCCTTATTTCCCTGCCCCCAAATACATATTCTACATATAATTATTTCATAATTTCTAATTAAGTTAATAAGTAGTATTTACATGGTTATGGTCGTGTTTATAGTCATAGCAGAGCCATATACTATATATTCTTGTATAATTTTTATTTTCCATTTCCCCTGTTTAGTTTAATAGTGCTATACAAAAATTAAACCAAGGAAAAAGTGGGGCAAGTGAAATAAAGAATAAATAATTGCCCCATTTTTTCACTTATTTAGTTTTTATATACCATTATTAACTCATTACCAAACTTGTCACCAAATCTGGTAAACACCTGTCAAACTGGGAAGCAAATCTCGTTCTTACATTGGAGATGCCCTTCCCAGAGCTCTCGAATCAGATAGATCTCTTTCTCCTGTCTGAATTGGTGGCTGCTGAGGGCTGCTGCCACACACAGCAGTTGCACAGAAGCTTCTCTGCCTCACTCTGCAGATCCCCAGATTCCCATCTGTCCTAGGTTGAGTCCCCCATGGTGGGAGCCCATGACTTTCTCTTTATTTTGTTTCTGTTTTTTTTTTTTTTATTTGTTTGTTTGAGATGGAGTCTCACACTGTTGCCCAGGCTGGAGTACAATGGCACGATCTCGGCTCACTGCAACCTCCGCCTCCCCGGTTCAAGCGATTCTCCTGCCTCAGCTTCCCAAATAGCTGGGATTACAGGCGCTTGCCAACACGCCCAGCTAATTTTTGTATTTTTAATAGAGATGGGGTTTCACCATGTTGGCCAGGCTGGTCTCGAACTCCTGACCTCGGGATCCACCTTCCTTGACCTCCCAAAGTGCTGGAATTACAGGCATCATGTTTTTTGTTTTTTTTTTTTTTGAGACACAGTCTCGCTCTGTCACCCAGGCTGGAGTGCAGTGGCATGATCTCAGCTCACTGCAACCTCTGCCTCCCAGGTTCAAATGATACTCATGCCTCAGCCTCCCGAATAGCTGGGATTACAGACACACCACTACTACACCCAGCTAATTTTTGTATTTTTAGTAGAACAGGGTTTCACCATATTGGCCAGGCTGGTCTTGAACTCCTGACCTCAAGTGATCCTCCCACCTTGGCCACCCAAAGTGCTGGGTTTACAGGCGTGAGCCACCATGCCTAGCCTCCATGGCTTTCTCTTTCTTCATTTACTGCCTTGTTTTTATGAACCATATTCTTTAGTAGTTTCCTAAATAAGGGACATGGAGGACAAATTGTTGCACATCTGAAAATGTCTATTCTGTCTCAAATTTGATTAATATTTTGGCTGAGTTTTATAATTCCACCTTAGAAATCATTTTCTTTCTGCATATAGAGGTTTTTTTTTTAAATTAAACAATTAAACTCTGTCGCCAGGCTGGAGTGCAGTGGCACAATCTCTGCTCACTGCTACCTCCACCTCCCAGATTCAAGCAATTCTTCTGCCTTGGTCTCCTGAGTAGCTGGGACTACAGGCTCGTGCCAGCACGCCCCGCTAATTTTTGTATTTTTAGTAGAGACAGGGTTTTACCACTTTGACCAGGATGGTCTCGATCTCTTGACCTCGTGATCCACCCGCCTCAGCCTCTCAAAGTGCCAGGATTACAGGCGTGAGCCACCACGCCCAGCCAAGGTTTTATTTTCATATATTGCTATTGAAGGTCCCAGTCCATGATGATGATTTTTTTTTTTTTGAAAGAAAGAAAAAGAGAGGAAAGAAAGTGAGAGTGAAAGAAAGAAAGAAAGAAGAAGAGAAAGAGGGAGAGAGAACGAGATTCTTGTTCTATTGCCCAGGCTAGAATGCAGTCTAAAAATGGGTATTAAAAACCTCTTTTATGCCAATAATTGTACTTAACAATGGAGACAGGAAGGAATAAGAGATGAAA
>CAUYLG010039969.1:0-58681 GCA_963573385.1 Cacajao melanocephalus
GTGCATGTGTCTTTATAATAGAATGATTTATAATCCTTTGGATATATACCCAGTAATGGGATTGCTGGGTCAAATGGAATTTCTATTTCTAGGTCCTTGAGGAATTGCCACACTGTCTTCCACAATGGTTGAACTAGTTTACAATCCCACCAACAGTGAAAAAGTGTTCCTATTTCTCCACATCCTTTCCAGCATCTGTTGTCTCCAGATTTTTTAATGATTACCATTCTAACAGGCATGAGGTGGTATCTCAATGTGGTTTTGATTTGCATTTCTCTAATAATCAGTGATGATGAGCATTTTTTCATATGTTTGTTGGCCTCATAGATGTCTTCTTTTGAAAAGTGTTCATATCCTTTGCCCACTTTTGGATGGGCTTGTTTGGTTTTTTCTTGTAAATCTGTTTTAGTTCTTTGTCGATTCTGGATATTAGCCCTTTGTCAGATGGGTAGATTGCAAAAATTTTTTTCCCATTCTGTTGGTTGCTGGTTCACTCTAATGATGGTTTCTTTGGCTGTTCAAAAGCTCTGGAGTTTAATTAGGTCCCATTTGTCTATTTTGGCTTTTGTTGCCAATGCTTTTGGTGTCTTAGTCATGAAGTCCTTGCCTATGCCTACGTCCTGAATAGTTTTGCCTAGGTTTTCTTCTAGGGTTTTTATGGTATTAGGTCTTATGTTTAAGTCTTTAATCCATCTGTAGTTAATTGTAGTGTAAGGTGTCAGGAAGGGGTGCTTGTTTTTGTCAGGTTTGTCAAAGATCAGATGGTTGTAAATGTGTGGTGTTGCCTCCAAGGCCTCTGTTCTGTTCCATTGGTCTATATCTCTGTTTTGGTACCAGTATTATGCTGTTTTGATTATTGTAGCCTTGTAGTATAGTTTGAAATCAGGTAGCGTGATGCCTCCAGCTTTATTCCTTTTGCTTAGGATTGTCTTGGCTATGCAGGCTCTCTTTATTTATTTTATTTTTAATTTTTAGTACAGATGAAGCTTCACTATGTTTCCCAGGCTGCACTTGAACTCCTGAACTTAAGTGATCCTCTGGCCTTGGCCTTCCAAAGCGCTGGGATTACAGGCATGAGCCACCACGGCCAGCCGATCAGATGTTAATGCTACATGTACTTGCTTAAAATCCTCCGGAGAATTCTCATTTCTCTTGGAATAAGCCCCACACATCTTGGCATGGCTGTACAGGCACTGTGCCATCAGATCTGTCCCTGCCCCTCTCTCCCAACTCCTCCTTTTGATTGCTTGTTCACTCAGTTCCAGCCACACTGCCCCGGGAGCTGCTCCCACCACCGGGCTTCCTAATGCACTGGTCTCTCTCATGCAGTGGGGGCCTCTCCCTCCTTTTACTCAGTGTCTACCAGCACCCACCTCCTCCAGAGCCCTCCCTGACCACCACGGCTACACCCAGGCCCTCCCTCTTCCACGTTCCCTCTTCAAACCCAGTCTCCTACCCCTGTGTCACTTCTTTATTTGCCACCACCTGAAATTGGATCATTTATTTACCGCTTTACTTGTTCAGTCTGCCTCATCCACTAGAATGTAAGCTTCCAAAGGGCAGGGGCTTTGCCTATATTGTTAGGCTGGGCATACAATGACCACTCAAAAAATATCTGATGAGTGTATGAAAGAACCGACCGGGTTATGTAATTGTGCCTTCTTACCTACATGGGCCTTGTGGTGGGTGTGGTGATGATGACTGTAGGTCTACAAGCAAATTTGGGACAGGGAGTCTAAGAAACGTTCTCAAATTTTAGTAAGCAAAGCATCCTCTACAAAACCTGTCTTAAAACATGCAAGTTCTTTAGTGCTATCCCCAGAGGTACGATTTGGTAGGCCAAGGATAGGGCCTGGAAATTTACATTTGTATTAAGATTTTCTTGATCCGGAATTTGTAGACCACCTTTTCAGAAGGTTTTGCTCTGTAGCTGTACCACCCATGCAGTAGTTCCTAACCATCACGGCTCCTGAGTCCTTGAAGTACAGCTCCTCTGAACTGAGATGTGCTGTAAATGTAAAATGCACTCTGGATTTTGAAGGGTTAATACAAAGAAACAGGAATGCAAAATATCTCATTAACAATGTTTTACACTGATTACATATTGAAATGGTAATCTTGTGGATACAGTGTGTTAAGTCAAATACATGGTTAGACTTAATTTCACATCTTTCTTTGTACTTGTAATGTGGCTACTAGAAAAATTTAAATAACATAGGCAGCTCACATTATACTCCTATTGAACAGAGCTGATCTATAAGTTCCATAGAAGCTGGCAAGTCTTCGCAGCTGAAATAAAGGCTGGATCTCATTGTAAGCGTTTATCTTTAGCTATGATTTCTTGCAGAAGATATTGAAAAATGTAGCAATGAAAGTTACCACAAGCATCAAACCAGTCCTGCCTAAACCTAGAAAACAGTTATCTGAGGATTGTTACCATATGATCATGATAGCGTTTCACCACGTATTTCTGATCACAGATGTGGCACGTTATTAAAATATCACTTTTACAGACACCCTAGAGGCTAGGGTTATCTGAATACGGAGAAAGAAACAGCTTGTGGAGCTGTGGTATAAATGAAATTACTAGAAAGTAATGCACTCAATTGCATATTGGCTCGGGGGGTTATTCTTATTAAAACGTTTAGAGAGGAGTTTCTGTTCATTTCTGCAGAATTGCTCTTCAAATTAAAAATTTGTCTTGACACACTAATAGACCACAGTCCCAAGAGAAGTTTATCCTTTTTTCTTCTTATCCTTGCTAAGCACTTAGATGCTGTGCTCACAGGTAGCATATATTGTCTGTATGAAGCTTATGCATTAAAATCGACTGTGGTCCTGCAAGTCGACACACTCTCGCTTGGCCTAAAAGAAATCAGGACAGGCTTTAGGAAAATCAGATGATCAACCTAAAGGAACACAACTCTGTCTCTCTTTTGACAATCTTTGTAAACGAATTTTAATGGAAATTAGCCTTAATTGTTGAAGAGGTTGCTGCTAAAACAGACTTGCTGTTAATGGACTGGAACCCACTGCATAAACTGAATGAAATATAAGCCTTTTCAGGATTCACACGTATAAAAAGCCATTCAGCCAATCAACAAGAGGGCAAAAGAACAAACGTTTTCTGCATAATTACTTAGTTTAGTGCATATGCATTTGAGTTCTCAGTGTCAGCACTATGGCAACCAGAACATGGCCATGACAACTGTCTGGAAATGTCTATTCTTACCTGCACCGAGCAGGCCATGCCCCACTGATTATATAATCTCCCTCTCTCCTTGTTATGGTCTGAATGCTTGCATCCCTCCAAATTTCATGTGTTGAAATCCTAACCGCCAAGAGGATGATATTAGGAGGTCATTGGCCTTTTAAGAGGTAATTAGGTCATGAAGGCAGCATCCTCATGAATGGGATTAGTGTCCTTATAAAATAGGCCCAAGGGAGCTCATTCACGCTGTCCACCACGTGAGAACACAGCGAGAGGGCACCATCTATGCACCAGGAAATGGGCCTTTGCCAGACGATCTGTCAGTGCCTTGGTCTTGACTTCACAGCCTCTAGAACTGTGAGAAATAAATTTCTGTTGTTTATAAGCCACCCAATTAATGGTATTTTGTTATAGCAACCTTAAGGGACTAAAATGCTCCCTGATTACATTTAAACTTATCAGAGCACTGAGAACTAACATATTAAAAGAATGCTGGCCAACGTCATTGACACCATAAGACTGGATCATTCTTATAATTTCCAGCCTCAGAAAAAGGCTCGGGAGAGGAGTTGGGAAAGGAGGTGGGGTGTGTGTGTGTGTGTGTGTTGCAGTAGATACCTGTTGAGAGAGAAAGAGCTACAACATTCTGTGACTCAGCTGACACATCCTTTCCGCATCCGCTTCAATCATCTGGGTTAATGGGGACCTCGCTAATGTCCGAACCTTGTCTCATTTTAACCTTTTGTCTCTAAGCCTCTCTTTTTGTGACTTCCCTGCCTTCATTCTTCCCATATGATGAGGTTGTTATTAAGACATTAAATGAGTGTGGACAGGCAGGGAAAGGAAGTGAGCTGCAGGGGAGTTGAACATTGCTTGGGTACTTTTCTAGAACGTTCCACTTCACATCAGTGAAAGATTCCCAGTTGATGTTATCAGGAAACAAAGCAAATGAAATGCTGAGCACAGGGCCCGGTCTTGATGAAATGCTGAAAGAAAAGAAAGGAAAAAGAAACTAGCCGTTATTTTTACCCTTCCTCCCACCCCCATGTTTACTGCTCTTATTTCTCTTTTGTATTTATTGTTTTGCTGGAAGCACAGCATCAGAAAACTCCCAGTATTGAGAGATAGCTCAGTGTTTAGTTCAATTAACCTGAGAAAGGAGAAGAGAATGCTACTGTGAGGGCCAGGACATAAAGAGGAAAAATCAGACAAAAAATCAATGTGAAATGAAAATGTGAAAGAGGCACTTTCAAGCAGATGAGTGATACAGATTACAATGTTGAGAGCTGTTTGTGTCCAGAGCTGCGTGCTGCACCTGGTGGGATAAACACCGATGCAACAGAGGATCCTTGTTTCAAGGAGGCTACCTTTTATTTGGGGGAACAAAATTGTTTTTGAAGGATGGCCAGCGGTTCAAGCTACAGCATGGTGGACTAGCAGAATGGACTCCAGGACCTCAGAGGAGGCAGTGGCTGCTGCCAGAAATAGGGACACAAAGGAAGGACTTCACTGGGGCCCGGGAGAAAAGATTCTGGGAGGGACTGAGAGCAGTGATGGGGAGTACAAGGGGGTGTCTGGGGGAGATGCACCCCATTGTGAGAGCTAGAGGGTCCACAAAGCCATGGACTTAACTCAGCACATCTCTCTCACCCTGGAGATCGGGCCCGTCCAATCTAACAGGATGGCAGTAATTTAAAATGTTTAGGTATTATGAAAAACATGGATATAGTAGTGATAGCAAGGCAAAATGCCTATGGCTTCTTGATATAAAACATAAGGCTTGAAAGCAGCATCTTCAGCTGTGTGCTACAGCCACCCTCCCCTGTCACTGAGGGGCTTTGATGGAAAGGGTTGAGAGCCTCTAGACTGCGAACAAAAGTAGGCACATAAGAACAGTTGGAGATCATGAGTAAACCATTCTGACTGGAGTGAAGGATTTCTTGAAAGGAAGGTCCCTGAGTAAGGTTGTTGGATGCTTTCAGTAGAGTTGTTGAATGGGGTGTGTGTGCATGCAGTACGTGTGTGTGTGTGTGTGTGTGTGTGTGTGTGAGAGAGAGAGAGAGAGAGACAGAGAAACAGAGAGAGAAAGATAACTTGTGCAAAGCAGGGTTTTAACAGAAATAATTTGGCAGTTTCCTAGAGGATAGTTTGATGATAAAAATCAGCCAGGCCAGAAACAGGAAACCAGCTGGAGACAATTGGTAGGGGCCAATTTCAACGTTCTAAATGCATGATGGCACCTGGACAAAGATGGCGGCTGACAGGATGGGAAATTAAAATGGAAGGTGTAACGTTATGAATGAACAGCAAACAGGAAGCAGGGTTGATTGGCAGGGAGCGGGGAGAGGAGAGAGAGAATAAGAGAGAATGCTTGGTTTTGAGCCTGGGTGCCGAAGGACTCACAGCACAAATAAGCCCCAATTGCACTCCTACCATACACCAGGCATATGGATAGGCGCTGGGCGTTGGTGATGCTGAGAGAGACAGGGTCCCTGTCTTCGCAGAACGTTCACCGTGCTGGAGGACAGGAAGCACTCAGACAGGCAGCGGAAGCACCAGAGCAAAGTAGGTCACAGAAACCCAAGACTGAACAGTTTCGATTTATAGTTCTACATAAATCGTCATGGAAAATGAAAGTCAGAGGACACTGGAAAGCCATTTAGAATAAGAAAGAAGAATACCTAAATGCATAATAATAACCATAACCATGCATTTGTTACTTTCTTACCGTATGCCAGGAAATGCACTGTGTGCTTTGTACGCTATATTAGTCACGGTTCTTTGGAGAAACAGCACCGATAGAACCGATTGATTGCTTGATTAATTAGTTATGAGAATTGGCTCACACATTTATGGAGGCCGAGAAGGCTCAAGATCTGCTGGCTGCAAGCTGGAGAACTGAGAACGTGGTAGCGTCGAGGGCACGGCGACCTAAGTACCAGATGGGGTTTGGAGGCCCAAAAACCAGGAGTGCTGATGTCCAAGGGCAAGAGAAGGTGGACGTCCCAGCTCACACAGAGAAGGAGAGAACTTAACTTTCTCCTTCTTTTATTTTCCTCAACGGATTGGAGGATGCCTGTCCACGTTGGTGAGGGCAGAGCTTCTATACTGTCTATTGATTAAAATGCTGAAATCTTCTGAAAACATGCTCACAGGCACATTAAGAAGCAATATTTTACCATCTGTTTGGGTATCCCTTAGCCTTGTCAGGTTGACCCATAAAATCAACCATCACATACGCCTTATCTCATTTAATTCTCTAATAACCCAATTAAGTAGGTAATATTAATTTCCTTGTTTTGCTGGTGAAGATATTTGCCCATTCAAAGAGCTAGTAAGTAGCATATCTGTGATCCAAAGTTAGTCTATCTTATCTTAAAGCTGTTGTGAGCTGACTTTAGCAAATAGGTCCATGCACAACTCTTGCATTCTTCTGGGCATATGATGGCACTGAGATGTTTAAATGAATAAGAGTTAGATATGTCCTTGGACCTTTTATCAGGAAAGAAATTCTCAGAAGAAATTCTGCCAAATACAGATTGTTTTTGAAATAAACACTCCTTTAAAAAGCAGGCCCAGTCTGGGCGTGGTGGCTCATGCAGGTAATCACAGCACTTGCGAGGCAGAGGTGGGCAGATCGCGAGGGCAAGAGATAAAGACCAGCCTGGCCAACATGGTAAAACCCCCTCTCTACTAAAAAAAATACAAAAATTAGCTGGGTGTGGTGGCGCATGCCTGTAGTCCCAGCTACTCAGGAGGCTGAGGCAGGAGAATCGCTTGAACCTGGGAGGCAGAGGTTATAGTAAGCAGAGATCACATCACTGCACTCCAGCCTGGTGACAGAGCAAGACTGTGTCTCAAAAAGAAAAAAAAAAAAGCCCAGGAGAGTTCATGAAACTATGAGCTTGATGGATTTTACCTCCTGATGCAAGTTCCCTTGAGGCAGAAGCAACAATATTCCAGAGGTAGTACTCTGATACCCTAGAGTCAGCATTAGGCAACCAGAAATCCTCCTAACCAGCAGCTGGTGGCAGAACTGTCTGTGGATGGATTCCCAGTGCAGATCCTATGGGCAGAACCTTACTAGATTCCTACTGCCTGTTCAGCACAGGTGCGGAGCACTCTGACAATATTTTACACAGTAACCCAGACTTAAAGACCTTGAATTTTACCATTGAGAGCCTATTTCTGGTATTCATCGTACTGACTAGCAAGTCTCTTACATCACCAATCAAAATTCATCTGTGACGCTCTCTGCGCTAATTCTCAAAGCCTCAGGTGATGAGTGAGATCTGAAGAGCTGAAGTCTTTCTGATGGAACTCCAGCTGGCCACCCATGAGGTGAAGTTTCCATGACAGCAGCTTCCTGCCTCTAGAGTTGAGGCTTCTACTAATCCAAACTCATGATTCAATTCTCAGTGTCCAACTATTTTGAAGTAAATTACGGACATTGTAAAGTAAATCCATACTTTTAATGGTTACTCCATAAAACCTGTAATAGAAATTGTCCCTTTTAATTGATACAGATAAACTATAAAATACCATATGATTCTTTTTGACCAGGGGATCTTAAACTCATAGCACAAGCAGGAAAATAATGGCTCAGAATGACCAACCTTCATTATGGGCAAGGTACGGTGCCAAGCGTTTAGATACATCTGCTCATTTACTCTTCAGAACAAACCCATAAGCCAGGCACCGCTATCTCACGTTCATTTTAAAGAGAAGGAAAGTGATCCTTTAGAGAGAGCAGGTAATTCACTACAGATTGTATTGGCAGGAACTGATAAATAAGGGATTGAGGTATGGACGTCAAGGGTGGGGAGGCTTGGAAACCCTGAAATTACCCTCACAATGGTATATATGTGGACATTTATGCTGTTAGTATTGTTTTGGCTCGGTAGTTGTGGTACGATTCCTACAACTTTCATCAGATTCTTGAGTGCTTTCAGCATCACTGTTTAAACAGGTTCCATCAAAATCCAGACGCTTTGCCTGACAGCTGCCTGTCATAAGTCATGTTTATAATGGGGGCCCAAAGCAGGATGTTTCATTTCCTCTTCTGCAGACAGACATATTGAACTGGGTCTTTCAATCGAAAAACAACAACATTGTCCTAATTTATGGAAAACATGTCAGGTAAGAAAAATCATAATAAATCAATTGATCCTGTGCATTTGTCATTTATTTTTCTAAATTTTTCAATTTAGAACAGGACCCAAAGAGAACGGGATGGGTCCACACTGTAAGAAAATAAAAGTAAACGCCTTTTTCCTGTTCGTTTGTTTAAAAAACATAATTTGAAGGCATTTTCCTGATAACTCTCTTACAAGCCTTCAAGATTGGCAGGTGGTTTCTAACTCTATGGTCCTTTGCTATTTGAAAAAATAACCTACCCCTAGATTGTCAGCACCAAAGCAAAAATGACCCTGTTTCCTTTGTCTCTGGCATGGTTTTGACAGAAAAGATAACTGTATTTTACAAGTGCTAAAGCAACCTGACTTAGAAAAGAAGGTAAGGTGAGCACAGAAAGTGGACATTTAAAAAAAAATACTTTGCCTTTCTATCTTCCTTCTGAGGTATCTTGAGTGTTAATGGAATGGTTTTCTTTTTGTACCAATTCCTGGTACAAAGAGAGTAGTTATTCTTGGGTATAACTACAAAATATATTTTTCTCTTATCCCTTCTCTACTCAAGTGATACACATTTATCTTAAAAATTGCCTGAAATTTCTATAGGAAAGGGTATCTAAATTTTGCAGTATGTTGAAACATATTTCACCTACACATGCCCAGAAATCCACCGCTTTGGTGTCTGGCTCATACTTTAACAATTAGGCTAAAATAAGCAGACGCCTGAGTGCCCTTTGAGACACATCTGCTGCTTATATAGAGAGTTCCTGTGAGTACTGAGGCTTTGCTCAATATAATGTGAGGATTTGGTTCTATTATGCAGAAATTCATGAAATTCCTACTATAATGTGTGGGTATGCAGAGCTGAGAAGTTTTTTGGGGGTAACTACATCAGAACTGAGGGAGAAGCTGGTGTGGAAATTGATTTTTCCAAAGCCTCAACATTTCGAATGCAAAACTTCTTTCATCTGGTTACCTCTGGGGAAATAACAGTTGGGAGCTAATGAATGGGAAGAGATATCAAGAAACACAAGCTCCACATTGGTCCTCATTCTACTTCCAGCAGCAGTCCTGGTGGATGGTTAATCATGAAGCCGAGCATCTCGGAAGAGCCTCCTCTGAGTGTCACGGGTTGCCAGTGTGCTACGGGGTCCCTTCTTTGGAGGTTGTCATGGTCATATACTGATTTATTCCCAACTGCTTGCCTGATCCCTGAATCCTCAGAACCCATGTGTGAACTGCAGCAAAGGGAGGGAATTCAGTCCAGAGATCAGTTAACAGGCACTGTAGCATGAATTGCCCTCTCTTTCTTCAAACACCTAGTGCATTTACGCTCTGTACTATGACTGCTTGCCTTTATTTCTTTTCTAGTCCCCTCAACAAAATTGCAAACTCCATGAGAGGACAGAGTTTGTCTTGCATTTCTCTTGCATATTTTCGGCTACAAGGAGAGGGCTGTGTATAGAGCCAATAAAGAATATCAATGAATCAATACCTTCTTTCGATGTTGCAGAAGCTTCTGTGGATGATGCATTTTTTCCCCCAGTAGACAGAAAGCTTTATGAAGATAGGAGCTAGGTATTAATCATTTCTGCATCTTGCATGACATTTTGTTTCATGTATTGCTCAGAGTAGATGTTTAGTAATTGTCTCTGAAGAAACTGGATTACCTCCTGGACAGACTGAATTATCCTTGGAGACAATTCAATGGATTATCCATGAGTGGACTAAGTTCTGTGAGAGCCTCACTAGAACAATTTATAATATTAGAAAATGGGGATAGTGTGGTGTTTAGATTTTCTTTTTGGCGTGGGAGAAGAATTACCTGGCATAGTTTGATCACTTGCTCATCTCTGAAACACTTTCTTCACTTGGCTTCTTGCTATGCCATCCTCTGGTATTAACTCCTTTCTGCTATGAGTTTAGTCCCAGTAAAACTCATGTTGGAATTTGATCCCTCATGTGGCAATGTTGGGAAGTGGGGCTAGTGAAAGGCATGAGGGGCATGGGGATGGATCCCTCATGAGTATCTTGGTGCCATTCACTTGTTCACTCTGTAACAAATGAGTTCTCACTCTCAGTAGACGTCATGAGTTTTCATAAGAATGGGGTGCTAAAAAGTGAGGACACCCTTGGGTTTTGTTCCATCACACGTCTGCTTCTCTTTTGACCTTCTGCCACGCTGTGACACAGCATGAAAGTCCTCACCAGAAACTGAGCCGATGATGGCACCAATGTGCTTTCCAGCCTGTAGAACTATGAACTAAACACACCACTTTTCTTTACAAGTTATCCAGCCTCCAGTATTCTGTTACAGCGACACAAAAGAGACTAAGGCAGAAAATTGGTACCAAGGAGTAGGAAGTTGCTATGCAGATATCTGAGAATGTGGAAGTGGCTTTGCAACTGGGTCGGGGGCAGAGGCTGGAAGCGTTTGAAGGGGCAGCTGGAAAAAGACTGTATTGCCATGAATGAAGCATCAGGGATGATTCTGGAAAGGGCTCAGAAAAAGACAAAAAGATGAAGGAAAGTTTGGAAATTCTTAGAGATTTGTTAAGAGGTGGTAGCCAGAATGCTAACGGAAATATGGATAGTAAAGACCACTCTTATGATAACTCTTAGATGGAAATGAGGAACTTGGGAGCTGGAGTAAAAGGCATCCTTCTTATGTCATAGCAAAAAACTTGGCTACACTGAGTCCATGCCCTAGGGCTCTGTGGAAAGCTGAACTTAAGAGTGATGGAATAGCAAATCTGTGGAAGAAATTTCTAAGCGGCAAAGTGCATGGGCTGCTGAGTGCTTGCTTCTAATTGCTTACAGTGAATTACTAGAAAAAGGGAAAAAGAGCAGAAAAATTTGGAAAATTCACAGCCTGGTCATCTGGTAGAAAATGAAAGAGCCCAAGGGTAAGGCGAGGCAGAGAAACCCCTTGCTAGAGAGATTAGCATGGATAAACGGAAGTCAGGTGCTAAAAGTCAATGGGAAAAAGTAGTGGGAAAAAGGTCTCCAAGGCATTTCAGAGATCTTTAAGATCAGCTCTCCCATTACAGACTCAGAGGTCTAAGTCTAGGAGGACAGGTTGGTTTAGGGGAACAAGCCCAGGATGCCATGTCTCTGTGCTGCCTGGGGACACTGCTCCCCCATCCTGGCTGCTGCAGCCTTGGCTCAAGTGGCCCTAGGTTTGACTCATGCCACTGCTCTGTAGAGTGCAAGCTCTGAGCCTTAGCAGCTTCCATGTGGTACTAATCCTGCAGACACAGAATGCAAGAGCAGAGGAGGTGTGGCAGATTCCACCTGGATTTCAGAGGATGTATCAGAAAGCCTGGGAGCCCAGGCAGAAAACTGACAGGGGCAGAGCCACCACAGGGAGTCCCTACCAAGGCTGGTGAAGCCACAGAGGCAGGGCTGCCCTAAAAACACCAGAATTGTCGAGCTGCTAGCAGCATGTAGTGCCTGCCTGGGAAAGCTACAGGGGCCTGATTTCAATCCCTGGAGCAGCCACATGGGCTCTGCCCAGTCAAACCAAGGGGACAGGGCTGCTCAGGGTCTTGAACACCTACCCCTTGCACCAGTGTGCCCAAGAGGCAGCACCTGGAGCTTTAAGATTTAATGTTTGGTCTACTGGCCTTTGAACTTGTGTGGGACCCGTCATTCTTTTAGTTTGGTGGATTTTTCCCTTTTGGGATGGGAATATTTATCTTGGAACGAAAAAGCTTGTTTTTGTTTTTACAGGCTCGCAGTTGGAAGGAGCTCACCTTGAGTCTCAGATGAGTCTTTGGACTTTGGACATTTGAGTTGATGCTGGAACAGGTTAAGACTTTTGGAGACTATTGGGAAGGGATGATTGTATTTTACAATGTGAGGGGGACTTGAGTTTTGTGTTGAAATCCCGCGTGGAAATTAGATCTCCACTGTGGCTGTGTGGGAGGTGGGGTCTGCGGGGAGGTGTTTGGGTCATGAGGGTGGATCCCTCATGAATGGCTTGGTGCTGTTCTCAAGGTAGTGATCCAATTCCCACTCTTGGATTTGTTCTCCTGGGAATAGATTGTTTCCCTTTGAGGGTAGGTTGTTACAAAGTAACGACGCCTCTAAGTTTTGCCCCTTTCCTTTGACTTTCCACTATTTTGTGAGGAGCAGATGTTGGTGTCATGCTTCTTGAACCTCCCAGCCTGTAGATCCATGAGCTAAATCAACTTCTTTTTAAAATAAATTTCTAAACAGAATACTCAGCTTCAGGAATTCTGTTATAGCAACACAAAATAGACTAAGACCCTCTCCAACCTCCAGATAATTACGGAGAGCTCAGGCTAGCTGCACATCTCCAGACACCTGGGTGATCTTCCTCACATTTAATAATTTCTTTTTTTTTTTTTTTTTTTTTTTTTTATAAAGAGTCTACATATGGAGTGCAGTGGCGCGATCTCGGCTCACTGCAACCTCCACCTCCCAGGTTCAAGCAATTCTCCTGCCTCAGACTCCCAAGTAGCTGGGACTATAGGCGCACGCCACCACCCCCAGCTGATTTTTGTATTTTTTAGTAGAGACAGGGTTTCACCAAGTTGGCCAGGATGGTCTCGATTGCTTGACCTCGTGATCCTCCTGCCTTGACCTCCCAAAGTGCTGGGATCACAGGCATCAGCCACCACGCCCGGCCTCATTTGATAATTTCCAAAATTTGTCTCCTCCAAAGGAGATCCTTTTTTTAACCTCCCAACTAAAATATCACATTGCCCTCATCCCTACTTTATGTGTCCAAACAAAACCTCTGATCCTTCATCCACACAATCCCTTTCTCCCTAAGTGGGCCCATCTCGGTAAACGGTAACTCTGTTCCAATTGCTCAGGATGAAACCCTGGTTGGCAGTGACGCCTCTTCTCTCACACTGCACATTCCATTCTTAGCAAATCCTGTCAGTTTTACCTTCAAAAAGTACTTTTAAGACCATTCTTAGCACCCCCGCTGCCCTAGCACCATTCTAGCTTCCACCATCACTGCAGCATGAAACTCCATGAGGGCAGAGGGCTTTGTTTTGCTCATTGCTGTGTCCTCAGCTCTCAGCACACAGTAGGTGCTCAGTTGCTAATTAGTGAGTAACCTCTCGCCTAGATTACTGCAGTAATCCCCTAGCTCGGGGTTTCTTGGCCTTGGCACAATTGATATTTGGGGCCAGATAATCCTTCATTGTGGTGGACTGTCCAGTGCATTCTAAGCTGTTCAGCAGCATCCCTGGGCTCTCCTCACTACATGCCAGGAGCATCCTCCACTCCTGAGTTGCAACAACAAAAATGCCCCCAGCCGTTGACAAATGTCCACTAAGGGGCAGAACCAGCGCCATAGCTGATCTTCTACTTTCCACGCTCATGATCACACTGTCTCCGTGCTGCTGTGGAGCAAGGCTCTGCACATGTAAGTCAATCTGTGCCTCGCCATCGACGCAGAGTAAACTCCTTACAGTGTCACAAGGATGTCTCCGGCTTCTGGGTGGGACAAGGACTGCAGACAGGCAAGCATAAAAATAGGGCTGCCTGGCCAGGCACTGTGGCTCACACCTTTAATCCCAGAGCTTTGGGAGGCTGAGCCGGGTAGATCACTCGAGATCAAGCGTTCGAGACTGGCCTGGCCAACATGGTGAAACCCCATCTCTACTAAAAATATAAAAATCAACTGGGCGTTCTGGAGGGCGTCTGTAATCTCAGCTACTGGGGAGACTGAGGCAGAAGAATCTTGTGAATCCAGGAAGGTGAGGTTGCAGTGAGCCGAGATTGTGCCTGGGTGACAAGACCGAAAATCTCAAAAAAAGAAAAAAAAATAGGGCCACCAGTGGGAGACAATGACAAGTAACCCCGTGAAAATGGAGGTGATGGTAGCAGAGGTTCTGCCACAATGTGCTGGTTGGGTATAGCTCTCAGTCTCATTATGAATGTGGGCGTCACAGCACCAGCCAGGGCGAGGGGCCGGGTGACCAGCCAGTCCTCCCAACCCAGGAAGGGGTTGGCTAATCCCTTTAGCATCCTTGCCTTTTTTCTCATATGAAGGTTTTCGTGTAAACTTGTGATGTGATTAGTGCAGGAGGAAAAGGTGAGGCGAGCTCCCCTTAACTTCTAGAATTTCCTCCCGTGACTCCTAGAACCATCAAGAAAGTAAGTGAAAATCGTGTTGAATCTGAAGAGAGAAGAGCAGAGTCTGTACAAAGCCTGACCCAGCATCCGTGCTGACCACCACTATGTTTGTGTCAGCTTTTCGACAGTGATAGGAACTGCGTGTGAATGACGTTTGTTTTAAGACTCTTGAACAAAAGCACATAGAGACTTTTTTCCTAGGGTGAGAAACAGAAAGGTCCCCTGTGCTCCCATTCTGTAACTCCTATTATGAATAAAACAGTGTGTTTCACATTTAATAAACAGTTGCTGGGTTGGATGGATTTCCTTTTTGTATCCAGTGGACTGAAGGTCAAAGGTATATTTTTGTTTTTTTTTCTGCTCTTATTTACACCACTATTTATAGATCTGCCATTCCCATGCTTAGAATACTTCCCATAATGCAGGAAAGAGGCCAGATGAAGTGGCTAGCGCTCTCCTGCCTCCTGGACATTCAGAAAAGGCAAGCTGCCCCTACCAGAAGGACTTGAGTCCCTGAAACAGTGGTCTTTAGCCAGCCCATGCCACTGTCTCCCTGTTTTGTCCATACATGGTCGCTTGCTGGATAGCCTGGCTTAGGGTTGTCAGATCAAACATGGGACACCCAGTTAATCTGAATTTCACATACAAGATAAATAATTTTTTAGTATAAAAATGTTCCCAATATTGCACGGGCAGATGCCTGTGTTTATCTGAAATTTGAGTTTACCTGGGCACCCTGTATTTTTATTTGCTAAGATGACAACCATGCCCTGGCTGGGGGTAGGGGAGAGGCATTCCCAGCAGCAGGGGCCACTTATATCACACATTTGCTGTCTCCCAGGCCTGCCGTGTCTGGTCTCCTGCTCTTCTCTAGCAAGTGGGTCTTACTGACACATGGCAAGAGGGGGTTGTCACTGGAGTGGGCAGCCCTCTCTCCTTGCCTACTCTTTTAGTGTCTCAACGAGACCCCCATGTCCATGTTAGGACATTCTCTTCTTCCCCTGCCTTAGAGTAGAAGCCATCCATCCAGCCATCTATCCACCCACCCATTCATCCACTCACCCATCTATCCACTCACCCATCCACCCACCCATCCATCCACCCACTCATCCATCCACTCATCCATCCATCCACATACCCATCCATCCATCCATCCATCCATTATCCATCCATCCATCCATTATCCGTCCATCCATCCATCCATCCATTATCCATCCATCCATCCATCCATCCATCCATTATCCATCCAACCATCCATCCATCCATCCATCCATTATCCATCCATCCATCCATCCATCCATCCATTATCCATCCAACCATCCATCCATCCATCTATCTGTATTCACAGAACACCTTTCAAGTACCAGACACCATGCAGCAAATCCATAATCTCCCTGAGAACATGTCATATGAAAGATTCCGTCTTGGAGCTGATTTCTTGGGAGCCTTCCAGACCACAGGAAGCAGCTGTCATGATGAACAGAGCAGCTCTGATCCAGCATCTCTGGACCAGCCCAACATTCGCCAAGATACCTCACATGCCATCAGGTGTCCTGCAACCAGGCTGACCTCTGAAATGTGGTAGAGTGAAGCTGAAGCTAGACAGGACAGTCCTCACGTATCAGTTAGGGAAGGCTAACTGTGGGAACAGGGAGACCTCACATGTATAATCACAGTGGCAGTTTCTTCTTGTTCAGATCACAGTCCTGGCAGAGGACGAGGTTGGGGGGGCAGTCCTCCTCAGCACAGCCACCCACAGACTCAGACTGGTGGAGGTTCTGCTCTCTTCATCAGGTCACTTCCAAGGTCACCCCAGGGTCATCACCAGAAGAAGATAAGAGCTTGGTGGCATGCACGGGGGACTCTGAAGGACAGGACGGGAAGTGGTGTGCATCCCTTCGTCACTGGCTGTGCTGCATTGGCTGGCCACATGGTCACTGCTAGTTGCGAGGAAGATCAGACAGTGCAGGCCCAGGAAGAAGGTAGGGACGTGGATTTGTTTAACTTCTCTGAGCTTCAGTTTCCTCATCTGTGAAATACCCCACTGTTTGCCTCTCCAAGTCAACTAGTAAAGTCTCTGCCTGAACCCACTCCTGGCAAGTCTGACAAAGTCCCCGAGTGTCCCTTTCCCAGAATCGGATCTTCCCTCGAACCCAGCACACACTCTGAGGATAAAGGAAAAATGATTCCTCTTCTATTTTTCCATCTGGCCTGCTTCTTGGTTCTTGCCCTTCTCACACTGGCTGCTGAGAACGAAGCCACTTCATTTCCCGGAGGTAGTTCATTTACTGGCTGGTCGCTTTGGAACTTAGGTGCATTTCTCCATGAAAGCAACTGTAGGCAGGGTGGCTCCATACCCCAGAAGTCTAGCCCCTATCCTGTGGCCCCAGGTGCCTCAAGGGTGGGCCAGAGGGAGGTGCTGGCCCCTGGGCAGTTCCCACAGCAGCCTGTGAGCAGGCTCCAGCAGCAGGGAGTAAGGGCTCACAGGCCCCAGCGAAGGGCATTCAGTGAGTGGCTGGTTCCCATGGCAACTGAGGGGCAGCCTCCACAGCAGCTAGGAACCCAGTCACCCCAGCTGGAAGCTGTCAGGAAATTCAATGTCTGGAAGCCTGGAGTCACCTGTGGGTGCAGCCTGGAGCTGAACATCTTTCAAGCTGGGATATTTCCATTACCAGCATGCCCTAAATAGCTCTATCTCTATTTCCTTAAAACAAACATTTCTTGAGCATCTGCATGCCATACTCTGTCGTGGCTACTGGGACCTCAGCAACAGCAGTCACTTGCCCTCTCCTGGCAGGGCTCCCAGCCTAGAGGGTGAGCTAAGCATGCATCTATGACACGGAGACATAAAGCCCACCTCACCCCGACAGGGAAGTGGTGAGCAGGAAGGCCGTGAGTGAGTGGTCCAGCAGCCACCATGGAGACCAGGACGATGATGATGAGTAGGGAGTGGGTGGGAGGGGGAGGTTTGGGCCAGGCTGCGGCCACAGCACATTCAGAGGCATAGGAGAGACTGCAAAACATTTTTGTGGTGGGGCGATCACCCTAAGGACTTCGGCTTATGTTTTAGGGGAGGTGGGCCCTGAAGCTTTCTCAGAGAGAAGCATTGGAGGAATACAAGTCCAATGGAGCCATGAATATTTTTTTAAAATTTAACTAGCTTTATATTTCTTGGATTCATTAAAAAAAGAAGAAAAACTCAGGACAATTTCTCTCATACTTGACAAACCCAGCCCACTAGCAAGTCCTGTCTACACCCTGCAAATGGTCAGGGCTGTGCCCTGGCCTGGAGGCTAAAGCTGGGATCCGCTGAAAAGGGGGGAACTCGATATTTATTCTCAAAGTGTACGACAAAGGACAGTCCCTTCTTCACCCCCTTGTCCCGTCCATCCTTCCCTGGGGCAGGAATCCCTGTCCTACAGCTGTCCTGGTCTACAAGGCGTGTTCTTCCTCCTTCCTCCACGCAGCTGGCACCCACATTTTAAGCCTCAAGCCTGCCTTAACGTCCAGGTGTCCCTGTTCCTGTGAAGAGTGACATGCTGTTCTTGTTTTAACACTGAGTCTCACATCCTGGGGCAAAACCTCAGGACACAGAGGAAAGACTCAGCCTGGAACTACAGGCTGCCAGGACATTGAGTGACAGGGCAAACCAGGAAGACAAGGTCGGCTTTGGAACCAGGCCTGCCCAGCCAAAGCTTGATTTCTCTACTAGGCTGCGGCACCTTGATGTTAACTTACATTTTTCAAGCCTTAGTGTCTTCTTTACCTGTTGCAGGGGACAAGGAACGCCTATCTTATGGGATTGTAAATAATGTATGTTGAACACTCTCACATAGGAAGTGCTCAATAAATGATAGTTATTACTTTTTAGGGAGGGGGCTTCCAACCGTTGCAATGTCATGTAGTAAAAGCTGTATCGAGCTTTACATCGAATGCCAAGGGTCCAGAAGAGGAGCACATATCTGCCTTGGGTGACCAGGGAGGCCTGACTTTGCCACTAATTGCTTACAACACTCCCAGGTGTGCCTCTCACACATCCACTTGGACTGTGATTGATAATTGGAGGAAAGGAGGTACAGGACAGAAAATTCTAAGCAGCAGGAAAATTTGGGCAGTGAAGTCACAGAGATGCTCAGTTTGGGGAAAGTACACCTCATCTCTGAACTCCAGTGCAGTTCATGTGGGTGAAGAACCTGTAGGTGGGGGATTCTGAAATCTGTAAGAGTGCTGCAGCAGAAAGCTGGGTTTCCCGGTAGGAGGGTACAGGCATTCTAGAATTCCCAGAAAGTTCTGGAACATTCTAGTCTATTCTGGAATGCACTCCCTGTGGGTGAAGCCAGAAGGTAGAAAGAAATGCACAGGAATTCTGTTTGTGACGACGGGATTTGGGCTGCTGACCTATGTGTGAGGTGCCCCTCTGAGGAGGACCATAGCAGCTTTGCAATTAAGTCTGGAGAGATCTATGACTCTAAGGAGGCCAGGACTGCAGACAGTGGAGCAAACTTCCTCTAAGAGAGCAGCCAGGCCTCACCTCTACTGTGATGCTTTGCTGGAAAGTCTGAGGAATATTAAATGTGGAAAATCAGTACCTTCTTCTCATCCCCCTCTGTAGCTGATATCTCTCCCTTGGTTACGCAGAAGCTGTGGAAGATGCATTTCTTTCTTGTTCAGGAATTGCAGCTCCTTGATGCCCTAATTACGTCAAGGCCCCCAAGAAGCAAGCCCTGTGCTGAGAGCGTTCCCATTTGACAGTGACAACAAAGCAAAGGTGTGATGAGCAGGTGTCCTCCGCTCAAGAGTGCTCCATCCCTCGGGAGTGACGGCTGTGATAATGGTACTGGGGGACACAGCTGGAAAATACAGTTGTGCATTCAGGGAGCAGCTGGGTCTGGTGCCATTGTCACATCTACCAACACAACATGGTGGAGAATTAAATACCAGCCACATTTTCCTTCCCAGAGACGTGTGAGGAGGCAGCTTGTCAACAAGGGTAGGTCTGGATGTGCTGTCCTCTGGAGATTAGAACAAATGTTCTGTCTTCATTTCTCAGTTGTAGTAATAAATATGCTTTTCTCATCAACCAAGAACCTGGAATGTGCCCTCTGATGATTACTGGCAGAATCAACACTCCAGAGCGTGGGAACCAGGCCCACACTCTGAATATGGTGTCCAGGCTGGCCATGGAGCCATTTTCTAGCCCCCACCTCCACAAGCAGCTGATATCATCACCTGGGCCACATGTACCCTCTTTCACTACTGCTCTATGCTTCGGAGACTGCTGGTTAGTGACAATGACCTGCCAGCATTCAAAATCTGAGCTCCTTAAGGCTGAAATCCCCTTAGCAGCAGCATCTCATCAGCCCTTCTTCTCACCAACATGGTCCTGGCTGCAGGGGGAGAGTGGCTGTGCATGCTTTGTATATTTCTATGCACACTTCAAGGTCTTAGCAAATATGATATCCTCCTAAGTAGGACCCTAAAAATTCAGGCTCAAAAAGGTATAGGCTTGTGTTACAATGGGGTGGACGGAATGACCAGGTAAATCTGCTGCAGAGGGCATCAGTCTCCCTTATTTCTACCCATCTGATCTTACATTATTGTAGCGGTGTTATCACTGGGCTTTATTACGTTTCCAAAAAAAAAAAAAAGATGTCATTTCTACCAAGTGCAAAAACAGCGAAGTGTATCTGCATTTTGCAGTTGTAGTTAGTGTGGTAATGAGAGAGAGAGGAGATTTGGATGCAGGCAGGTCACAGATTGAGCCAGGGAGGAGGCCCTGGGAAAAGCTCTTTCTGTTCAGATGCTCTGATCCCTCTACCATACCCCTTTTGCATCATCCAACCGAAACATCCATGTACAGGGGACCAGGCTGACTCTGGTGCATATGTGCAGAGCCCTGGGGTCAGATGGGTGGAGTGCCAAGCCTCCGAGTAGGGCGGGGAGCCCTGGGGAACTGTGCTGGATGCCCTCACTCCCAAGGGCTGCTGGGGAGCGGGTAGGCTTCTGGACCTCATTAAGGCACAGCTGCCCTGGAGCCTGGACACCATATGCAGAGCATGAGCCTGGTTCTTATCACTTGAGTGTGGACTCTGCTTATAACCATCAGAGGGCACATTCCAGGTTTGCAGTTTAAGAGAAAAGCATATTTTTGTCCTCCATTGAGGAGCCATTCTGTTCAAAGTATTTAAATGGTTTCCGAGGCTTAGCCCTGTTCCTCCTGTCTGCATCTGACCATGCAGCTTTGATTTTCAAAGTAGGCCAGAAGGATTCTTGGACGGAACACCCCACCCCCCAAGCCCCCATCTGAATCTGCCTGAGAGCTAACAAGTGCCAGTGTGGCCAGATGAATGTGTGCTGCGCTATTTGTGAGGGAGGTCCCCAGAGAGCCTTTGCGCTCTAGATCTTTATGGGAAACACCTGATAAATGTTGGACTCAGGCTCCCCACTGTTTTAGTGCAAGGCTTAAATGCAGTCCTCTTCAGGCTGTCAAGGTACCTTTGACCAAATTGCAGCGTGCATTCCCACAGCAAATGTGGCTTCCCAGAACCTCAGCTCACTCCAACAGAGCCAGCTGGGACCAGAGAGGGGTCTGGTTTGCTTTTTATGTGCACAGCTGAGTTCTCAAAGCACTAACTCACTATTCTCTATACATAAAGATGACACTGGGGACACCTGTCATCAGAGATGGGGGCATCAGCTGCACCCAGCCAGGCACCCACTCACCCATGCAAGACTTTCAAAGGCAGCTCGCTAAGGCTTGGGAGGTACCCCCAGGGCAAAAGGGCAGCTTGTCATTGAGTGAGGTGAACCGCCTTCCACGTTTTTATAGGTTATAGCCAGCCTGGGCAGTAGCAACCAGCTATTTGATAACCAAGGGGGTGACCAGATTTCTTACTGGCCAGATAACCAGAAGACTAATGCTTCTGCATTACGTGGCTTCATAAGAGAAAATATGTGTTTTAGCTACAGGGAGGCTCTGTTGTTGCTGAAAACCGGAGGAGGCCCCTCCCCGCGACTGGCCATGGGCTTGGCTGACTCACAGTCAGAGGGCAGCCTTTGTGGCTGAGCTCAGCGGAACTCAGTGGACACCCAGGGCCAGCAATAAACAAGTCAGGGCTACTCCTGGCGCGCAGGAATTTGGGGTCAATTAGGGATCAATGGTGCCAGAGGATTTTAAACAATTGCAACCAGCCAGGCAGGCTCAGGCTGTATCAACAGTGGAATGCAGAATGTGCAGATACAATTGTACCATTCCTAAATGAAATCAACATTCTACCCCTCGGCAAGGCCTTTTTCTTAATAAGTCGGATTGCTCCTGGCCCAGCTTTAACCACTAGGGATGGCAATGACCGATGACCTAATTGATCACTTACCTTGGCTGAGGACATCAAAATCCTAGTCATTAGGGGACGCATCTGTGAACTTCTGATGAACGATTGAATCAAACCTAATCTGATTTCACCCACACCTTGCATTTTTAAGCTGGAGATTTTCACAATTCTTTAACTGACAAGAATGTGAGGTCTATTTGATAACCAAGGGCATGAGAGGATTTCTACTGGCCAGATAACCAGAAAACTAAGGCTTCTGTATTACATAGCTTCATCAGAGAAAATGTGCATTTTAGCTCATCATTTTCTCTCATCATGACTCATTGTTGCGCCTGCCTGGAACAATGTTAACTCTGGTTGATTTTTAAAAATGTTTGTGGGTACATACTAGGTGTATATATTTATGGGTTACGTGAGATATTTTGACACAGGCGTGCTGTAACATAACAATCACAGCAGGTACATAGGGGATCCGTCACTGCAAGCATTTATCCTTTGTGTTTCAAACAATCCAGTTATACTCTTTTAATTATTTTAAAACGTACAATTAAATTATTTTTTACGATAGTCATCCTGTTGTGCTAGCAAATGCTGGGTCTTATTTATTCTTTCTCTGTACCCATGAAAGGTTGAATTTTTAACTGCAGGCATCGGTGACCACTGAAGGCTCAGCAGAGAGGGGAGTGTAACTCAAAGAGGTGAAAAAAATAAGTGGGATCTCTTGATCATCAGGAGTCAGAAGTAGCTGGAGGAAGGGACCCGGAAACCCAGGCAGGGCCACTAAGGAGAATGATAGAATGTTTCAAGGCCTCCATTCACAAAAAGCTGGTATACACACCCTTCAGTTGGCTTCCTGGGTCAGAAAGAGTCCTTTGTGTCCTTCTACCATCTTTGACGGAACTGTCTTTGGTCCCCGGGCTCCAGCAATGTGGTCCAAACGGGGGTTGTCTTCCCTTTCTGTGTCTCCACTTCCCTGGCCACAGTCCCCTTGAGGGAGGACACTGACCTGATATTTATTTGTGCTGCTGCTGGTGGGGAAGAAATGTTTCTTTTTTGGTGGTGTGCAGTGGCTCATGCCTGTAATCCCAATACTTTGGAAGGTCGAAGCGGGAGGATCACCTTAGGTCAGGAGTTCGAGACCAGACTGACCAACATGGTGAAACCTCCGTCTCTACTAAATACAAAAAATTAGCCAGGCATGGTGGCACATGTGTAATCCCAGCTACTCAGGAGGCTGAGGCAGGAGAATTGCTTCTGTGCCATTGCACTCCAGCCTGAGCAACAAGAGCGAAAGAAACTCCATCTCAAAAAAGAAAGAAAGAAATAAAGAAAGAAAAGAAAAGAAAAGAAAAGAACAGAAAAGAAAAGAAAAAAATGTTCCTTTTGTGGGGAGGAAGAAGAATCTGGAAGCTGCCGGTGGTCAGACTGTGTGCCTGCTGGGAAAAAGGGTCAACAACGCTTTGATGAAAATGAAGCCAAAATGCAGAGAGAAGCATATGGCAGACAAGCTGGAACGTTCTGTCCAAACCTGACTCCCTGCTCCAGTGGCTCCCAAGGCTAGAGTACCCCCACCATCACGAACAAATGAACCAATGCACTTGCTGCTTTTCTTGTTCACGTTCATGCAGCGTTTCTCGATATTACACTTGCTATTTCTTAGCATTCTATATGTCATGTTACTATTATTTCTGCTGCACAGTTTGGGGTACATTTTGGCAGCTAAGTATTCATTCAGTTCAGCAGCTCTCCACAAGTGGGGTAGGCTTGGGAAGCAAACTTGGAAGACCAGAACTAAGGGTAGTCATAGGCTTTGAGGCAAGCTTCTCAGACTATCACAGGGCTTTGCTTCTTACCATCAGAATTCAGCACTGACTCATTTATAAACCAGGAGCAAAAGAAGTGTTATTTTGATTTGCACTTGTTGAAACATTTATTATTTACCAGAAAAGGTTATAGGCAGCAAAGAGAGATCAACCTGAGATGACTTCATAACCTTTGTGACTACCGGGGTTTGTTGTCTTTTGAGGGGTTGGCAACCATTAAGTTCCCATTCCAATGAAGAGTGGGCAAATAGGATTTACACCAGATCAAATATCCCTGTTCTTTCCTATCTATCTACAAACCAAAATTCAGTTCAACACATACGTAACACCTGAGTATGCACCACGCTGGAGACCTAAAGGCAGGTCCTGGTCTTACAGACAGACCCACTGGTATTTCTAGTTGATTTCATCCTATTATTCGAAAACCCTTCAGCAGACCCCACAAGTGCACCCAGAATACAGTTGTCACTAGAAGTAGCTCTTGAGGCCCTATGTGATCTCCTGCACTGCCTGATCGCCTTCACCTCCCCTGGTGCCCAGTGGAAGCTCTGTGTCCTCTCCCTTCCTACACTCTCGTCCTCTGTGAGGATAGGCGCACACACACAGAAGCTTCTTTCCTCAGTCCCATCCCAACTATCTGTACCCTAGTTACCCGTGAGGGTCCCACTGCAGTCCCTCTTTCTTAAAACCTTCCCCAAATGCAGCTCTTATTCGTCTTTCTGGCAGAATTTCCATAACATTTGTTTTTGAACTCTCTCAGAAAGAGACTTCTGTGATTATTTTAAACCGTAATCTTGCTGGGCACGATGTCTACTCCTGTAACCCCAACACTTTGGAAGGCTGAAATGGGTGGACTGCTTGAAGCCAGGAGTTGGAGATCAGCCTGGGCAACAAAGCAAAACTGCATCTCTGCAAAGAATAATAATAGATTAGCTGGTCTTGACGGTGTATGCCTGTAGTCCCAGCTACTTGGGAGGCTGAGGCGAGAGGATCACTGGAGCGCAGGACTCTGAGGCTGCGGTGGGTGAGTTAGGGTTGAGCTGATTGTGTCACGCACTCCAGCCTGGGTGACAGAGTGGGGCCTTGCCCCCTAAAATTAATAAATAAGATAAAATAAAATAACATAAAATGTAAAACAACACTGTAGACTCATCATCTATCAGGTGGTTCCTATTCAGACTCCTGGAGCCTGGCAGTGGCCGTGCCATGTGTGGGGTCTCCTCCAAGTGGCAGGAAGGGCCGTTCAGGGAGCAGGGGTGAATGCTGAGGATGGCAGGGGCAGAGAGGAAGGGGAGGAGCCTCCATCACTGCTGTAGTCAGCCTCCTGGGTTCCGTTTACTGCAGGCAGCACAGCCCCTCATCCTGCATTGCTCTACTTTCTTTTCTCTCTGCCGTCTTTCCATTCCCCTGGGTTTTAATAAATACATACCTCAAGATATGACACAATCTATTTCCCCAATGGGCATCTATGAGGCGTCAGGACATGGTTTAGCATCTGACCTCGTGGTGGAAGCGGAAGACATTCCCTGCAAACACCAGCCTCCTCCCTGGTCTCAAGGATCTCAGTGTCTGCGCAACGTTGCTGACAGGCACCGGGGTTTTAAACTGGTGATATCAACTCTCTTTTTTCATAGTTAAGATGTGGGTGTTTTTCCCAGCTCTGGCTTCATTCCCTAGTTCTGACACTGAGTAGCTGTAGAACTCTGAGCAGACCATTTAACCTCTCTGAGCCTTTGTTTCTTGGGGGTGACAATAACAGTCTCTTCTCCAGCTGTTATCAGGATCGAAAGTTTCAGTGTATGTAAAGTTCCTAGCCCAGTGCCTGGAGCTTGACGGGCACACAAAAAAATGTGCCAACTGCCTGCACAGGGAAATTCTGCCCAAGGGAAGCTTTAATTACAGTTGCTTTCTCTTTCTCCCAATTCAAGGATTTGCTTCCAAGACAATTAACAGACCACAGAATTCTGCTACCTATCAGCCGCTAGTCGCCAACAGACTCCCAGTGTTGGCACAAACACCGTCTCTTGAAGCCGGGACACTTAGACAGGTGCCAGCTTGTGGCTCTATGGCTCCTGGTGCATCCGGATCTGTGACAGTTACACAAGACGTGTGCTTAAATATTTACCACGCTCAGAGCCACCCCGGCATGGTGGGGCGCAGAAAAAAATCCAAGAAGCAAGACGGCTCTGGCATCATCCGCTCCTACTTGGTGGAGCATATGTCTTGATGGGAGGTATCGTCAACAGACTGGGCGACCTGTTGCTTTAAAAGATGAACAATAACGATCTCCGCTGACTCAGGAACAAATACCAGGCATATCAGATCGCTTGTCACACATAGGCAATTAGAATGGTACCTTGATACCGTTTCCCTGAGGATCCAGGAATGTCCCTAAGTTTCCAGCGTGGGTGCACAGTGTGAAACGCTGGAGGAGGGGAAGAGGAACAGACATGTTTCAGCACCAGCTATAGACAGGGAAACTGGCTCAGAGAAGGTGAGTAATGGACCCAAGGTCACACAGCTGTGAGGCGCAGGGCCAGGATTTGGCTCCAGCTGATTGCCTCTAACAGCACGGGCAAGGCCCAGCGAAAAGACTAACACAAGATGAACGTCTGAGCATCCTTCCAAAAGGCTCTCTGAGGAGATGGGTCCCGCCAAGGTGCTACAGTCTTCAAGATGCCCTGATCTCACTGGACGGCCAGAGGTTGGGAATTCCTTCCCATAAATTAGCCCTGATCCTGGCGCCCCCCTGTACATTTCCCCCAATGACAACCACTCAGGGAGGTTCCTTGCAGGGATGTGAACAGGACAGGGTTGGACCCCAAGCGTCAAGCAGGTAGCCAAGGGAGACAGAGCCCCTGTCTAGTACCTGAAACACCATGGAGGGGTCAGTGGAGAGCCTACTCTCCACATGGATCTTACGCAGGAGCGAGGAGGTAAGAACAGGGACCACACACACTAGATTCCAGAGTCAGGAAGGACTGAAACCTCTGAAATGCTGACCAGCTTCACCGGTAGGGGTGCCCCGGGGGTCCCAGGCAGCCACTGGCAACATTCCCCTTATGGAACCCAGGGTTCTTACACCTGAAAGGGGAGTCTTCTGGCACCACCCCCTGAGCCCGGGAGGGCTGCACTTGTTGGGGGCCCAGAGACAGGTGAAGAAACCCTTTAAGTCTCTTTCCTAGAGTGAAGACCGACCTCCCCCACTCCCCAGCATTACAAATTCTGGTTCTGCGGGAGCTGCTGATGGTGGTAATGGGGGCAGAGTCTACATTTCAAATGAGCTTCCCTTCCTGGTGGTCTTGGTGCAGGTCTGTCGGTGTATTTTGAAAACTGCTGCTTTCCCGCCAGCACAGCTTCCCTTGCTGTCTAAGGGCATTCTCTGGAAGATGAGTCTACACCGAAGTCAGCAAGTGTCTTTGCTGGGCTCACCACTGAGCCACCGAGGGTCTGTAAGGCCCCAGAGGAGTCCATTCCTCGGACTCTGTGCAGGGAACCTTCTCTCAACTAGGAATACACCTGTCTCCTCCGCCCAAAGCCCAGAGCCTGGGCTTGCAAAAAGATGAGCAGACTCAGGGCAGGATGGCTCCCTGCAGCTCTGTGGCCCTGAATGGGTTAAGGAACTCCCTGGAGGCCTGAGTAATTTGAGCACTGGGAAAGCAGCATCCTCTTTTTCCAGCTTTCCCATCCAGAGCACCCCAGGGCTGTGTGCCTGGTCTTGTGGGGGCCGTGACCCTGACCCTGGCTCTCCCTAAGGTGATCGCTCACCCTAGAAACACCCTAGAAACTCACCCTAGAAGATTTGCTACACAGCAACAGTTTAGCAAATCTTCACGTCTTTGAAGGCACATCAGTCCCATTGGGGCCTCGGGTCAGAGAACTGCCACAAACAGGCCCAGTGAATTCATTAATTCTTCCCCAGCCTCTAGGTTTGGCTGCATTAGTTCATATATTCATTCAACACACAGCACGAAGCACCTACCATGTTCAGATTTTGGGGGATCTTTGGGTAGCTTCGAGGACAAAGAACACCATCCCCTGAGAAACATGCCTGGAGGATGAATCTGTGTGCGTCTGCACAGCATTTCTGAACGTTCTGAAAAGGAAAAATAATAATAAACAAATGCGATTAAGAGACGCACAGTATTTCCCTTTAAAACAGGAGAAGTCTGACAGCTAAAGAGGAGAAACGCCTTTGCTGTCCCCCCTGCCCGCTCCCACTTCAATTTAGACTCCTGATTGCGTTCTTGATCTTTCAGGGTTATAACCGCGATCTCAATGACTAATAGAAAACTCCATTAGGCTCCTTCTTTATGAAGAGAATTAATGACTTCATAAATTTAGTGCTTCGTAAACATAGGAGGGGAAGCATCTCCCTCAGGCTTGAAGATTCGCTGGCAGGGAGGGAGGCTGCAGAGGGAAGGAGACGTTTCCAGCCTGCTGAGAGGCCTCCTCACCCAAGCATTCTCTGCTGCTGCTTAGAAAGCCAGGCCCCATGAGGCTTGGGTGCTCCAAGATCCTGAAAAAGAAATCAACTCAAAGGCACGGGAGCCAGGAGCCAGGGAGAAAGAGATGTGTCCGCTGAATTGAAAAGAAACACCAACTGGTAAATTTTTCAAATAGGCATATTTTAATTACAAATGTGTGTCCTTGGCAAGTCCAGCTTTTGTTCTGGATTAGAGAAATCTGTTGTTTAGACAGGCCAAACCCACAGATGAATTATTTTCTTTGTTCTTTTAAGCGTTTTAGGCCTGGCCAATGACATAAAATCTTTCAGGGGGGAAACACCAAACTCTCAGGACACACATTCAGAAGGCGGCACAGGGAGGGAGAGGCTGTAGGATTGGGGTCTTGGGTTTCCTTGCTGGAATGAATGAAGCAAGTTATTTCTACTTGAAGGGGGGGAGGGGTGGGTGGAAGAGGAAAGAGAAGGGCCCGTTTTATAGAATAATGGCATTTCCAGAGACTTCTGCAAAGAAGTTTTCCTGGTCCACTGATGCTTTCTGCTTCAAAACTGCCCTTCTCCAGAGACCAGCCACGTCTGCTCAGCCCCTCTCTCCTCAAGAATACCACAGCAGCAGTTTCACAAATCTTCAAAGACTGATGTCTTTGAAAGTACATCAGTCCCATCTGGGGCCTCAGCTAATAGAATTGACATGAACAGACCCAATGAATTCATTAATTCCTCCCCAGCTTCTTGGTTTGGCTTCATTAATAAATGTATTCATTCAACAGATAGCACTGAGCACCTATTGTGTCTGGATTTTGGGAGGAATCTTTGAGTTTCAGAAATTTTGAGGCCTTCGAGAAGTTTCCCAATACTTGTAATAGCAAAAGCAGCCACATATATTACTTAGGGGATAGATGAGGAGCCTTCCTTCCCTCCTCCCCTCCTCCCCTCCTCCCCTCCTCCCCTCCTCCCCTCCTCTCTTTCTCCCTTTCTTCTTTTCTTCCTTTCTTCCTTTCCTTCCTTATTCCTTTCTTCCTCCCTTCTTCCTTTCCTTTGGAGACAGAGTCTTGCTCTGTTGTCCAGGCTGGAGTACAGCAGCACGATTTCGGCTCACTGCAACCTCCGCCTTCCAGGCTCAAGCAATTCTCCTGCCTCAACCTCTAGAGTAGCTACGACTACAGGTGTGCACCACGATGCCTGGCAAATTTTTGTAGTTTTGGTAGAGATGGGGTTTCGCCATGTTGGCCAGGCTAGTCTGGAGCTCCTGAGCTCAAGTGATCAGCTCCTCTTGGCCCCCCAAAGTGCTGGGATTACAGGCATGAGCCACCATGCCTGGCAATAGACGAATTTTTGACTGACCCTGCCATGACTTTCTCCTTGTTCCTTGATAGGTTTTGAAAGCGCCAGCCAGACTAGTGAAATGGTATTGCTAGTTTGCAGTACCCTTGATGGAAAAAAGTTTAAATTTGTAACCCCCTCCTTTTTTTTCAATCAGCTACCTAAGTTCTATGAGAAATTAAAATATACTTTCTGAAATTAGAAAATCAGAAAAAGAAGGCTTTGTGTATTACATGCAAAAGAGAAAAGTCTAGAAGACACTAGTCAGAGGTGTCTGAGTCAAAGGTTAACAAAAATGAAAGGAAATAGTAAATGAGTAGTCCAGGAGAATGTCACCACTTGGAAGCCTGGCAGAGAATTTTAAAATCCTCTTTTCCTACAAAAGATTACAAGTAACAACCATTCATGAGCCCTTTGACCCGATGCAAAGCCACGCAGAGAATGTATCTGACACCTATTTTATTTTGTGTTCTGCTCTGTTCCAAAAAGGATTTAAGGTAGTCTGCGGAGGAGACATAAAATAAAAGTTAAATATATACTAAAAGCCTGAGAAAAAAGAAAGGAAAGAGTGGCAACATACAACGGAGTAGGGAACAAGGTGAGGAAAATTAAAAGTACACTGTGCAGGTTTATGTGGTTCCTTCCTGGGGGCCATGAGTTTGGCTCTAGGAGCTAACTGGGAAAGAGAAAACAGATGAATGTTTAACATAAAAGCAGATCCATTGCTTAGGAGACCACTATTTTTGGAATCCAGGAAAGGTAGGGCTTTCTCCTGCAGGCCTTTCCCCACCATCTGTATAATGTACCAAGCCACAGCCTTAATAGCATAATAGCATCCTGTATCTACATGTCCTCAAGCAGTTCAGAATTTGGAACTGTGGATCTGCTTGGGACTTCAATTTCCTTTTTTCCTTGTTCTACAGTCTCTTCCCAAATACCCCATATCTGGGCATATTCTTATTTGAGTCAGCTCTGCTGTGGTCCAGATCTTTAAGACTCTGCCCTGCACACAGACAGTATAGAAAATATTATCAGTGACCATGTTATTTAACCTGCACATTATAATCCATGTCCTCACGAGGGTGAGTGTCCAAGTGGTACTGATAAAAAAAAGTTAGTAAGAGGCAAGGTCACCTTCAGTGTCTGGGGTGACAGACACCACAGCCCTGCAAGCCCCAGCCTTCAGCCTGCCAGGTGGAGGGGCAGGCTCCATCTGATCTCAGAATATTTGAGAACCGTCCAGGCACTGTGGCTCGTGCCTGTAATCCTTGGCTTGGGGAGGCCGAGGCTGGTGGATCGCTTGAGATCAGCTGTTCGAGACCAGCCTGGCCAACATGGCGAAACCCCATCTCACTAAAAATACAAAAATTAGCCAGGCATGGGGGCACGCACCTATAGTCCCAGCTACTTGGGTGGCTGAGTCAGGAGAATCACTTGAATCCTAGAAGTAGAGGTTGAAGTGAGCCGAGACCATGCCACTGCACTCCAGCCTGGGTGACAGACTCTATTAAAAAAAAAAAATTTGAGAACCATTCCAGGACCCATGTACAGTTGACTAGTTGACTATTAACTCTTGACTAATGCAGGCTTTAGGGGTGCCAATCCCCACACAGTTAAAAAAAATCTATGTACAACTTTTGACTCCCCGAAACTGAACTACCAACAGCCTACTGTTGACTGGAAGTCTTATTGTTAACATAAACAGTCGATTCACACATATTTTGTATGTTAATGTATTATATACTATATTCTTACGATAAACTAAGCGAAAATAAAATGTTATTAAGAAAATCATAAGGAAGAGAAAATATGTTTACTACTCATTAAGTGGACGTGGATCACCACCATAAAGGTCTTCAGGCTTGTGGTCTTCTTGAGTAGTCCGAGGAGGAGGAGGTGGTCCTGCTGTCTCAGGGGTGGCAGAGGCAGAAGAAGGTCCACCTATAAGTGGACACGCACAGTTCAAAACCGTGTTGTTCGAGGTCAACTGTACATGCCACACAGACCAGAATGGGTGATTTGATATTTGTCAGTGGCAACAACTCAATGTTCTATCCTTTAGATGTTTTCTCACTCAGGTCACATTTAATGTGTTTAATTGATGCTGTGTGGAAGCTTCTTCACGTTAGAGGATAAATAAGCCATTCCCTTTGATAGGAGGCTGGGGCTTTCCCTGTGAGCATGGCACTTTGGGAGCAGCCTTCTCATTAGAGGATAATTAGCCAAGGCTCCCGCACCCAGTGCCCTGCGCGGGGCTCCTGAGTAGGCAGGGCGGACGCGCCATCTAGTGGCCGCTCTCAGGATGTCCACAAGTTTGCTCCTGCGGGCTCCCACGCCCTGGGGTGGCAGGCACCGGTATGCTAGAGGTTAACCAAAAGGTTCCCTCCTTCCAAACTGGATGAGCCTTTCCGCGAGGGTGACTGGAAAGGTGCCTGGGCTGGTGACGGTGCCAAGTGTAGGCGAGAAATCCGGTTGATCAAGAGGTGACTTGACCTCCCTGGCACAAGACTGAGTCCCTTTGTGGCAGGGACCCTCCCTACCGTAGACCTGACTCAGAACCTTGCCCCTTGCGATGTCTCTCTAGTCCTAGGCCACATGGAAGCCCTGGGACACCCTTTCAGCCTGGTTCTCTCCTGTGGTGCTGGCCTGTTTCTCCTGTCTGATGGGGTCAGCCGCGTCCAGCCTTGACTCATCCCCCCGTTTATAGTAGGATTTCCAGGACAAAATGTTTTCCACTCTCTAAACGACAAATAACATGTATACAACCCGTTCATAAGGTAAAGATTCTCTCCCTTCACCTAGCTTCTCCTGCTCAAGTATGGCCCTGTCCTTCTCTTCCCCAGGTCAAGTTCAGGACCTAGCAGCTGGGAAAGGGCATTTTCTTTCTTTCTCTGTTTGTTTGTTTGTTTCTTTCTTTCTTTCTTCCTTCCTTCCTTTCTTTCTCTTTCTTTCTTCTCTTCTCTTCCTTCTTTCTTTTTCTTTCTTTCCTTTTCTCTTTCTTTCTCTCTTTCTTTCTTTCTTTCTTTCTTTCTTTCTTTCTTCTTTCTCCTCTTTTTCTTTCTTCTTTTCTTTTTGTGAGATGGGGTTTCACTCTGTCTCCAGCAGTCTGGAGTGCAGTGGTGCCGTCTTAGCTTATTGCAACCTCCAACTCCCTGGTTCAAGCGATTCCCCTGCCTCAGCCTCCCGAGGAGCTGGGATTACAGGCACGCACCACCACGTCCAGCTACTTTATATATTTTTAGTAGAGGTGGGGTTTCACCATGTTGGCCAGGATGGTCTCAATCTCCTGACCTTGTGATCCCCTGACCTTGTGATCTGCCCACTTCAGCCTCCCAAAGTGCTGGGATTACAGGCATGAGCCACTGCGCCCGGCCTAGAAGAGGGCATTTTCTAAGTTAAGAGTGGAAGAGTCCCAGCTTGGCTTAGATGGAGCCACATGTAGGATTCAGATTTGCCTTGGTGGGTCTGATGGACCTTGGGGAGGGTCCATTAGAGCTGTGCACAGCAGCTGCCCAAGGCCGTGCAACAGGCCCCGTGCTCCCCTTCCAGGAAGGACTCCAAGCCCAGCTACAGGGACCGCGGCTGCTGATGGCTGCCCCTTGCAGCCTGTCAGATTAAGCCTCAGCTTTCAAAAAGGACAGTGCTCTCCTTGGGATGGCCGAGGCCCACATCAGAGCAAGGCGGTGGCCCAAAGGCCTGGCATTTCTGCCCACCACGGGATTCCTCTCCAGGGTGGTCTGTGCTCTAGAGCTGTCTGTGGGGCTGGCTCACGTCTCCCCTGGCCCCTCCGTGGGAGTTACTCGGCCTCTGCACACATAACTCTATCTGGAGCCTTTGCTGGAGGACCTAACCTAACAGGTTGGCTCATCCTAAGGAAGCCAGCATCCCTGATGTTTTCAGGTCATGAACCTCTTTTGAGAGGATGCTGATAACTCTGAGCATCTTCCCAGGATTTGCACATGCCTGGTGTTAGAGTGCAGGCCCCCCCAGGCCATCCCATGGGCCTTCGCAGTGAGTCTGGTTGGTTCTAGAACCTCTGACTGAAGGAGGTGGGGAGGAAACAGAGTCTAGGAATGAGGAAGATGGGGCTGGGGGATGATAACAGGGCTTCGGGTGTTGGAGAGGAGGGTTAATTCTCATTTCTGACCCACAGTGCAGCCTCCTATGAGTTCATGGATTCTGTGGGAAAAACCAGAAGCCAATTCCCTTAAATGCTATGTCAGGCCCTGCAGGCAGGTGGCTGGCTGTGGCCCCATATGGCTCCGGCACAATGAGGGTTTCAGAGAGCAGAGCCACCTTTGCCTGGAGAGTGCCAGTGGCATCAGCAGCAAAGGTGGTGCCCAGTCACCCATCTGGCAGAGGCCGGGTGGGCACCATCTCCTCTGGATAACATGGTACCCACTCGGTCCTGGAAGCAAGGCCTCCCAGCACCTTTGCAAGAAGCAGATATCACTTAGCAATGTCCAGCTGGACGGGAAGAAGACACAACCGCTGGAAAGTGGCATCTGCTGACCTCCTCCAGAAAGACTCTCTTTCCAAAATAATTGGCAAGGGTTTCAGGGGTTAACAAAACAAGATTGTGCAGGAATGAGAAATCATATTTAGGATGTATGACAGCAGACACACAGCACTTATATATATATCAGAGGTTGTTTTCAGCACTCACGTATATTAACTGATTTAATCCACACAGCCCCATGCGCTAGCTCCTATTATTATCTTATTTTACTCTCAAAGAAACTGATGCACAGAGAGGTTTCGCAACCTGCTAAAGTCATGTGGCTGAAAAGTGGCAGAGCTGGGATTTGAGCCAGGCAGCAAGGCACAAGGTCTGTGCTCTTCGTCGCCTTCTGTGCTGGCTCTATGCTTGCTAGCGGCCATGAACTTGGACCTTGGGATAGGAGGGCTCTGGGTTCATTCTCAGCCCCTCTTCTTACTGGCTGTGTGATTTCAGGTAGGTTTCATCTCTCTCTTTGACTCAGTTTCCTCAACTGAGTGTAAAATGATAATAATCATAAAGATGTGAGGCTTAAATGAGCTAATTATGTAAAGGGATTTTGCTAGCACACAGAAAAATGCTCAGTCTGATATTGAATATATATGAAATTTTTGGATCCGTGCCACCCACAGAACTGAGTAACTTCTTTAAAGAAACTTCTGTTCCAGACTCCCAGGCCAGCCCAGCCACTGAAGGCACCCGGACAGGAGCGCTGAGTCCAGTCCAGCCCTGAGGCTCAGGAAGCCAGGCAAGAGCATTTCCCGGCGGATTCCTGGCTGGGCCCAGCCTGGGGCCTCTCAGTGCTCCTGGTAGCCTTGCACTTTCTATCTTCAAGGGAAGCTCAAGTGCTGGAAGCCTGCCCACCCCTGCACATTCCTACCAACGCCTGAATCAATGATGCCCTTGTTCTGCTTGGAGGCGCTGGATGTGTGGGAGAAGGTTGAGGGCACACTGTCATTCCGCCAAGCTGTCTGGAAAGCCAGAGGGAGCATGAACAGCTGGGGAGCCCCCACTCCTGCATAGGTACTGCCTGCTTCAAATCAGCCAGATCCAGGGACTCGCACAGCGGCATCAATGCGAGGAGCACTGTGAGAGGATGCCCTTCTAGTGGGTTTCAAAGCACCTGATTAATTAATGTAATCAACACAAAGCTTTTCTACTACATGTTCTTTGTGTAAAGCCATGAAAACTCACATAAAGAAGTACTAAAGATCAGGTCTAGAAAAATATTCCTAAAGGCATAGGGAAGAGAGAGTCTCAGTTCCAAACACAGGGAAGGGTTGAAGAAGCACAGTGGGTGAGGGAGAGCCCCTGTGGGTGAGAGAGGCTGAGGGCACAGGTGGACATGGTTTTAAAACATAGTAGAGGCAAATTGGAAGCACAGTGTAATTTCACTTACAATTTACCTTCCATCAGATAGGATCCCCAAATACTCAAAGGCGTTCAATGGAGGCTTTTCTTTAACAATCTCAAATTTTTAATGTTTGCCAGGCCTGCTGGCTCACGCCTGTAATCCCAGCACTTTGGGAGGCTGAGGTGGGCAGATCACCCGAGGACAGCAGTTTGAGACCACCCTGGCCAACATGGGGAAACCTTGTCTCTACCTAAAATACGAAAGCTAGTCGGGTGTGGTGGCTCAGGCCTGTCATTCCAACTACTCAGGAGGCTGAGGCAGGAGAATCGCTTGAATCCAGGAGGTGGAGATCCCAGATCACGTCACTGCACTCCAGCCTGGGATGCAGAGGGAGACTCCATCTCAAAAAAATAACTTTTACTTCTCATTTCAGAACTCATGAATCTTGTCTTCTGAATGTTTTTCTGTCATGGTATTAAGAGTTTGTCTTCAGAGTATGTTCTCATCATCCACATCACCCTATAAACCACAGATTCCTCCATTCACATCTTAGCTGGAGGCATGGCTACTTTTAAGGACTAGAAATAGTTACGTTGTCCGGACTTCCTTTCCCCGTTGGCAGAATCAGAGCCTGAGTCATGTATGATCTTTCACGGAAGAACATGCCTTTGCACCATAAGTGGTTTTCTTCCTCTCAAAAAATAAATTTGTATAAATATATTTTTTCTAACAAATGCTATTATAAAGGCACTGGGAAAATTTATTTTCAAAAACTGTCCTAAAGCTAACACTTTAAAATTGTATTCTTTTTTGTTTCTACTCAATAAATATTAAGTGCTTATCATATCCCAGGCGCTAGTCTAGTTGCTTTTCTGGACCTTTGATTTTAGAACAAGCACTGATTTTTTTCTTTTCCTGAGAGCTGAGGTCTCACTGTGTTGTCCAGGCTGGACTTGAACTCCTGAGCTCAGGTGATCCTCCTGCCTCAGCCTCCCAAGGAGCTGGGGCCACAGGTGCACACCACTGCACCTGGCTAGAACAAACATATCTTTTAAAGGAGCAAACTAGTTTTAGAGTGTTAAGGAGGGAAGTGGCTGCTTGGAGGAGTGGGGCTGGGGGGATTTCCAGAGGCAGACTCACTGGGAAGGACTTTTAGAGTAGACCAGAGTTGAGCCACAAAAGCCCAAGCAGGGCCAGCCACATAAATGTAGAGTAGTGAGTAGCAAGTGCAAAGGCACTAGGGTAGGAATACGATAAGTGAGCCCGAGGGATTGAGGGTGGCTGTGGCTGGGACAGAGTAAGGAAATACCATTTAAGAGATTAGCAGGCAAGTCAGGCGGGGCTCTGAGTGCCAGGGTGAGCTGAAAGGCTTCATTGTAAATGCCTTGCAGAGATTTTAAAGGTTTTTAAGCTAGGAAATAACTTGCCCTGATTTGTGGTTTATAGAACTCCTCTGCTGCCAAGGATTTGCGGAAAATGGAAAAGTGAGGAGATATAGCTGAAGTAAGACTGCCCATGAGTTGATAAGTTCTGTATTAAAGCTGGGTATGTTTTGCATATGCTTGAAAATTCTTATAATAAATGTTTCAAAATAACTTTTTTTTTTAGACAAAGTCTTGCTCTATCTCCCAGGCTGGAGTGCAGTGGTGCGATCTTAGCTCACTGCAATCTCTGTCTCCTGGCTTCAAGCAATTCTCCTGCCTCAGCCTCCCAAGTAGGTGGGATTACAGGCTCGCACCACCATGCCTGCCTGGCTATTTTTTTTTTTTTTTGTACTTTTAGTAGAGACGGGATTTCACCGTGTTGGCCAGGCTGGTTTTGAACTCCTGACCTCAAGCGATCCCCCTTCCTCAGCTTCCCAAAATACTGAGATTACAGGTGTGATCCGCCATGCCTGGCTTCAAAAGAACTCTTTATACTGCAAATAAACAAATGGAAACAGAACTTTTTAAAATGCACACAAACAAAATAAAATAATAGCCAAACACTCTCTTTGGCTTCTCTGTGGAGAACAGATCATGGAAGGATGGGTGGGAGGAGGACATTCAGCTAGAGGGATTTTGCAGTAGTTCAGGCAATAGGGAGCTTGGTCTAGGGGCAGCAGAGTCCATGAAGTAGGTCTGGGATGGTTTGGAGATGAAGCCAGTTGGACTTGCTGATGGACTGGGTGTTGGGGTGATGGAGCCGGAAGGTGGGAGAGGGGATTGGCACAAGTGATATCATCTCCAAATGTGCCTTTTGCCACTGGATAGGACTGTCATCTACTGAACGGCATTAACTAGCTTGATTAGCTGGAGAAAAGATATTAATCATGGTTTTCATTTTTTGATGCTTTGACATCTTGGGTGTCGAAGATGGAAATGTCACATGATGGGAGACCCTTGAGTCATCCCTCCAAGGACAACTGCATGACCTCAGACATTCATATTGAACTTGGCATGAGTGAGAAATAAACTTTCAGTGGCTTAATTTAAGCTTCTGAGGTGTGGGGGTTATAGGTTCCAGCAATTGGCCTATTCTGACTGATATAACTGTCTGCTCCAAGCTGGCAGAAATCTCATGGCTAATTAAAATAATAAGTAATGCCTAAATGATAGTTTAGCCAGTTAATGAGAAGCAAATTACTCCTTCTGTCCACTCTCTGATAAGGGTTGTTAATGAATATCAAAATGACCAGAAGACTGAGAACAAAAGGAGGGAGGAGAAAAGAAGAGCCTTGAAAAATGTGTATGCTGACCAGCCAAGCCCTGAGAACATACTTAGCTGATCTACAGTGGGAGCTGAGGGTAAGAAAAGAAAATTTAACATAGTGAGCCCTGAATCAGTTATTCACTTTCTTTTTTTTTTTTTTTTTTTTTTTTTTTTTTGACAGGGTCTTACCCTTGTTGCCCGGGCTGGAGTGCAGTGGCACAATCTCAGCTCACTGCAACCTCCACCTCCCACGTTCAAGCCATTCTCTTGCCTCAGCCTCCGAAGTAGCTGGGAAGACAGGCGCCCACCACCATGCCCAGCTAATTTTTGTATTTTTAGTAGAGACAGCATTTCACCATGTTGTCCAGGCTGGTCTCAAACTCCTGACCTCGGGTGATTCATCTGCTTTGGCCTCCCAAAGTGCTGGGATTACGGGCATGAGCCACCAGGGCCAGTCTGAGGTGGGTTTTGAGACAGACTCTATCACCCTGCTCATGATAGAGGGGGAGGCAGGCCAACGAGGCAAGGGCAGAAGGTGAGGAGTTCCGGTGTGATGATGTCTCCATGCTCTGTGGTTTCTAGAGCCCTTCATGATTTGCAAAGCATGTTACTCATTTAGAAAGCATTTTGCAAAGTTCTGGGGTTTTTACAAAGTACTTTTGAGAGCCAGAAAATTTTGCTCTGTTCATACCCCAGAGCAACATTTCTCACACTGCATATTGCAGCCCATCTGTAGGTAATGAAATTAATTTAGCAACGCATAACTCGTGACCAGCATCTTTAGAAATAAAACAGTACATTGCAGAGTGTGCTGCACAGCAAAAGTCAGAATTGTGTCACGAAACCTTTTCTTTTCTTTTTTTGAGATGGAGTTTCGCTCTGTCGCCAAAGCTGGAGTGCAATGGTGCAATCTCAGCTCACCGCAACCTCCACCTCCCTGGTTCAAGAGATTCTCTTGCCTCAGCCTCCCAAGTAGCTGGGATTACAGGCGTGTGCCATCATGCCTGGCTAATTTTTTTTTCTTTTTTTTTTTTTTTTTTTTTTTTTTAGCCAACTAGGAGATTGGTTTTCTTGTCTACTAATTTTGTATTTTTAGTGGAGATGGGGTTTCTCCATGTTGGTCAGGCTGGTCTCGAGCTCCTGACCCCAGGTGATCTGCCCACCTCAGCCTCCCAAAGTGCTGGGATTACAGGCGTGAGCCACTGTGCCTGGACTGTTTTTTTTTGTTTTTTTGAGTCACATTGTAAAATGTATTCTTACTGTGAGTGCAGTCAAGAACATTTAACGGGCCGGGCACAGTGGCTCACGCCTGTAATCCCAACACTTTGGGAGGCTGAGGTGGGTGGATCACAAGGTCAGGAGTTTGAGACCAGCCTGACCAGCATGGTGAAACCCCATCTCTACTAAAAATACAAAAAAAGTTAGCCGGGTGTGGTGGCACGCACCTGTAATCCCAACTACTCGGGAGGCTAAGGCAGGAGAATCACCTGAACCTGAGAGGCGGAGGTTGCAGTGAGTGGAGATCACATCACTGCACTCCAGCCTGGGTGACAGAGTGGCACGCCATCTTAAAAAAAAAAAAAAAAAAAAAAAAGGTACATTAACATACTCTGGTTTCTCTTCAAATTGTATAAATCTTTCGTCTTTTACTAAAGAAAAAAAAACATTTAACGCTGCTCTAGAGAACCTCTTGAAAAAAGGCATGGGCAATCAGCACAAGAACGTTCAAGGAACATGTTTTCTGTAAAGTTAAAAAATCTGTGGGTGAACTTGGTGATTTATGTCTGTAATCCCAGCACTTTGGGAGGTGGAAGAGGGTAAATCACCTGAGCTTGGGAGTTTGGGACCAGCCTGGGCAACATGGCAAAACCCCGTCTCTACAAAAAATACAAACTTTGCCAGGAGCAGTGGCATGCACCTGTAGTCCCAGCTACACAGGAGTCTAAGGCATGAGACTCACTTGACCCTGGGAGGTGGAGGCTGCAATGAGCTGAGATCGTGCCACTGCTCTCCAGACTGGGTGACAGAATGAGACCCTGTCTCAGAAAAAAAAAAAAAGTCTGGAAGCAACCTACATTTCCATCAGCAGGATAACAGATAAAGAGTCTTATGGCTCACGCCTGTAACCCCTGCACTTTAGGAGGCCGAGGGAGGTGGATCACCTGAGGTCAGGAGTTTGAGACCAGCCTAGCCAACATGATGAAACCCCCATCTCACTAAAAATACAAAAAATTAGCAGGGCATGGTGGCAAGCACCTGTAATCCCAGCTACTCAGGAGGCTGAGGCAGGAGAATCGCTTGAACCCAGGAGGTGGAGGTTGCAGTGAGCTGAGACCACGCCACTGCACTCCTGCCTGGGAGACGAGAGTGAAACTCCATCTCAAAAAAAAAACAAGTTTCAGCTGGGCATGGTGGTCACACCTGTAATCCCAGCACTTTGTGAGGCTGAGGTGGGAGGATCCCTTGAGCCCAGGAATTTAAGACCAGCGTTGGCAACATAAGGAGACCCTCTTAGCCAGGTGTAGTGGTGTGTATCTGTAGTCCCAGCTACTCTAAAAGCTGGGCACTTAAGCCCCGGGGTGGGCATAGGGGCGACGGGGGATGTGTTGAGGCTGTGGTGAGCTGTGATTGCATCACTGCACTCCAGCCTGGGCGAAACAGCGAGACCTTGTCTAAAAAAAAAAAAGCGAGAGAGAGAGGGAATCGAGGCTCTCCAGGCCACCTCATTGACCTCCCTGCCCGCCCCCAGGCCATGGACAGCCAGAAGCAGTTCAGCGGTCCAGAAATCCAGTTCCTGCTTTCGTGCTCCGAAGCAGACGAGAACGAAATGATCAACTGCGAGGAGTTCGCCAACCGCTTCCAGGAGCCAGCCCGCGACATCGGCTTCAACGTGGCGGTGCTGCTGACCAACCTGTCGGAGCATGTGCCGCATGACCCACGCCTGCACAACTTCCTGGAGCTGGCGGAGAGCATCCTCGAGTACTTCCGCCCCTACCTGGGCCGCATTGAGATCATGGGCGCCTCGCGCCGCATCGAGCGCATCTACTTCGAGATCTCTGAGACCAACCGTGCCCAGTGGGAGATGCCCCAGGTCGGGGGACCTGCGCGCGTGCATGCTCGCCTCTTGGGGCTTCGGGCATGCGGGTGCTCGCTTCTTGCACTCTCGGACCCCACAGGGGACTGTGCGTGCCTCGCCTATCTGCCCTGCTCCGGCAAGCCCACGCCCACCCTTTTGTACACATTTTGCCTGGCTGTGCCCTTGGCCATCCCTGGCTCCCCCTGGCCACTTCTTGCGGACTTGGCCCACAAGAGGATGCACACCCCTTGGGCATGAAGCAGGGTGGCTGTGTGCTCACTGTGGCAGCTCACACGCCATCCCTTCCCCTTGCACGCGCACCCTGGGAGCTCTGGCAGGCCCTTACAGCCCTAATGCAGCCCCACCCACATTCTCACCTCCTTGAACCCGCATGGTGACACACTCCTTGCTCACCTTCCCCGCCGCCCCCACCCAGTGTGCCATCTCTTGGTCCTGGCCCGCTCATGCTCGCCCTTATACACACTTGCCTTGGGGTCTCTGGGGTGCCCTGGCATGCTGACCTACCCTTCACCAGTTACCACGTGTGCCCCCAGATGCCTTCTGAAGTCCTAGCACACAATGTGCACCCCCACTTATTCTGGGCCCACACGTGGGTACTTACCTCTTACACACACACCATGAGGATGCCAGTGAGCCCTCCCAGAACGCTGGCATGCCTCACTCATTCACTGCCCACTTGCCCTTACTGTAGCCCTGGGACCACCATGCTTACCCACGAACACTTGGGCCACCGTCTCAGGCTCGCCCACAAGAGCCCCCAGACCTACTCTCTGACCTGACGTGCCCTATCCAGCTCCTCCTATGCCCAGCGCACAAACGCTTGAACACCCCTTACACACTCACTTGCCCCAAGGGTACACTCATGTGGTCCCAGCATGTCCCCAGCACAGCCGGCACACCTGGCTGGCATATGGTTCCCCTCCCCATTCCACGCGGCCCTGACACACCCTCACCTCATTCTCTTGCACACACCTTGCTTTTGGTTCCTGAGATGCCCCCAGGCACCTGCACACACCTCCCTTGTGCTCCTGCACACCCCTCCTTGTCTCCCACTCCTAGCCCAGGAGGCTTGCACACCTGTCACCTTCATGACTGGGCCCTTCATGTGTCTCCTCAGGGGACACCAGCTCAGGTCCCACTTGGAGCCCTGTCCTCATGTTCTGGGCTCTTGGCTCCCCCTCGCACACTCATGCACTGCATAACTGCAAGCTCTTCCCACACTCATACTCTTCCTGTCCCCCCATAGGTCCCAGGCCCTCGCACGCCTGCCCCATGCACCCACGCCCACTGAGCACACTGAGCCTCTCGTGGTTGCACACTTCCCTCGCGTGCTCCCCACATGCACACTCTTTCCCTTAACACTATATCTCCAGACACCTGCTTCCTCCTGCTCACCCCTTCCCACTCCACTTTCCCCTGCTCCTCAGGCATCCACGTATGCCCATGTGGCTTTGGAGCCCCTGTGGGGGCAGTCTAATAAGAGGGAACACTATATGGTGTATTTTGTTTTGTTTTGTTTTGTTTTTGAGACAGAGTTTTGCTCTTGTCACCCAGGCTGGAGTGCAATGGCACGATCTAGGCTCAGTGCAACCTCTGCATCCCGGGTTCAAGCGATTCTCCTGTCTTAGTCTCTCGAGTAGCTGAGATGACAGGCATGTGCCACCATGTCCAGCTAATATTTATATTTTCAGTAGAGTTTCGCCATGTTGGCTAGGCTGGTCTTCAACTCCTGACCTCAGGTGATTCGCCCACCTCGGCTCTCAAAGTGCTGGGATTACAGGTGTGAGCCACCATGGCCTGCCCACGATAAGGCATTTATTAGGCACCAGGCACTGCTCTAACCATGCACCATCTATTAACTCATTTAACCCTCACACCAACCCTATATGTAGGTCCTATTATGCCCATTTTACAGAGGGGAAAACAGAGGTCCAGAGAGCTAATTCAAAATCACCAGCTGCTCAGGGGCAGAATCAAGATTTTAAGCCAGGCAGGCTGGCTGCAAAACCTTTGCCTTCAAACACTATGCTCCTCCTCTCAAGGAAGCTAAACACATCCATTCTGGAGCCAGCTCAAGGGGAGTTCAAATCCTATACGTGCTGCCTCATCTGTGTCACCTGGGCATGTCACTTTCTGGACCTCCCTGTAAAATGTCCTTATCTGTAAAATGGGAAGAAAACCCACTAGCCCTAGGCTTGTTTGTGAGGATTAAATGAGTTTGGTTTTTTGTTGCTGGTGGTTTTTTTTTTGAGTCGGAGTCTTGCTCTGCTGCTAGACTGGAGTGCAGTGGCGTGATCTCGGCTCACTGCAACCTCTGCCTCCTGGGTTCAAGCGATTCCCCTGCCTCAGCCTCCCCAGTGGCTGGGACTGCAGGTGCACCACTACACATGGCTAATTTTTTATATTTTAGTAGAGACAGGGTTTCACCATGTTGGCCAGGATGGTCTTGATCTCCTGACCTCGTGATCCACCCATCTCGGCCTCCCGAAGTGCTGGGATTACAGGCGTGAGCCACAGAGCCCAGCCGATTACATGTGTTTTATGGAGACTGCTTGTACAGGGCCTGGCCTTATTGAAGCATTTATAGGGGTACCCACAATGAGAGCTCTCTGTAAATCACTTTCTATAGGTTTGCTTTTGATAATCAAAACAACAATGTGGCCAGGCGCTGTGGCTCCTCCCTGTAATCCCAGTATTTTGGGAGTCCAAGGCCAGAGGATTGCTTGAGGCCAGGAGTTTGACACCAGCCTGACCAACACAGCCCGACCCTGTCTCTGCAAAAAACTTCTTTTAGAAATTAGCAGGCCAGTCATGGTGGCTCACACCTGTAATCATCTCAGCACTTTGGAAGGCTGAGGCTGGCAGATCACTTGAGGCCAGGAGGTCAAGACCAGCCTGGCCAAACAGGCAAAACCCTGTCTCTACTAAAAATTCAAAAATGTAGCCCGGCATGGTAGTGGGAGCCTGTAATCCCAGCTGCTCAGGAGGCTGAGGCAGGGAGATCACTTGAACCCCAGGGGCAGAGGTTGCAGTGGGCCAAGATAGCACCACTGCACTCCAGCCTGGAAGGAGACTGAGCTAGATCCTGTCTTGTCTTTTTTTATTTTTGTTTTGTTTCGTTTTGTTTTGCTTTGTTTGTTTTGTTGGTGACGGAGTTTCACTCTGTTACCCAGGCTGGAGTGCAGTGGTATGATCTTGGCTTACTGCAACCTCCACCTCCCAGGTTCAAGCGATTGTCTTGCCTCAGGCTCCCAAGAAGCTAGGATTATAGGCGCCCACTACACCCGGCTAATTTTTGTATTTTTAGTATAGATGGGGTTTCACCATGTTGGCCAGGCTGGTCTCGAACTCCTGACCGCATGTGATCCGCCCGCCACGGCCTCCCGAAGTGCTGGGATTACAGGCGTGAGCCACCGCGCCCGACCTGACCCTGTCTCAAAAACAAAACAACAATGCATTTAGAACAGCGCCTGCCGCGGTGACCCCTGGTAGCTGCCACTGCGCTGTCGCTGCTGTCCAAGCCCCCGCTAACGGCGCCCCCGTTTCCTCCGCCGCCCCGCGCTGCAGGTGAAGGAGTCCAAGCGCCAGTTCATCTTCGACGTGGTGAACGAGGGCGGCGAGGCCGAGAAGATGGAGCTCTTCGTGAGCTTCTGCGAGGACACCATCTTCGAGATGCAGATCGCCGCGCAGATCTCGGAGCCCGAGGGCGAGCCGGAGACCGACGAGGACGAGGCCGCGGCGGAGGCGGGCGCGGAGGGCGCGGAGGAGGGCGCGGCGGGGCCCGAGGGCGCGGCGGCCACGGCGGCGGCGGGGGCGACGGCGCGGGTGGCGGCGGCCGCGGGCCGGGCCCTGCGCGGCCTCAGCTACCGCAGCCTGCGGCGGCGCGTGCGGCGGCTACGGCGGCTCACGGCCCGCGAGGCGGCCACCGCGGTGGCGACGCTGCTCTGGGCGGCCGTGACGCGCGCGGGGTCCGCGGGCGCGGGGGCGGCGGCGGGCGCGCTGGGCCTGCTGTGGCGCTCGCTGTTCGGCGGCGGCCTAGTGGAGGGCGCCAAGAAGGTGACGGTGACCGAGCTCCTGGCGGGCATGCCCGACCCCACCAGCGACGAGGTGCACGGCGAGCAGCCGGCCGGGCCCGGCGGAGACGCAGATGGCGAGGGTGCCGGCGAGGGCGCGGGAGACGCCGCGGAGGGCGCTGGGGACGAGGAGGAGGCAGTGCACGAGGCCGGGCCAGGTGGCGCCGACAGGGCGGTGGCCGTGACCGACGGGGGCCCCTTCCGGCCCGAAGGGGCTGGTGGTCTCGGAGACATGGGGGACACGACGCCTGCGGAGCCGCCCACGCCCGAGGGCTCTCCCATCCTCAAGAGGAAGCTGGGGGTGAGAGCGCAGGCGGGGGCTTCGGGGTTTTGGAGAGAGATGGGGGACCGGAGGGAGGAAGAGAGCCTGGCTGGGTGGAGACACGCTGAGAGGAGAGAACTGGTGAGGGGGACAGGCACATGCAGGGCGCACCCACGGAGGACGCACACGGGGACAGAGCGGGCGCTGGGCAAGAGAGACGCTCAGAGACAGAGCGATACACAGACGCACAGGGAGAGAGACTCAGAGATGGAGACCTGGAGAAAGGCCGGGCAGAGCGCTGAGCCCGGAAGACCTAGAGAAAATGATAACTGGAGAGCCAGAGAGAGTTAAGAGACCCAGGGACCGAATTAGAGGGCAAGAAAGACCCAGACTAAGCCCCTCACCGTGGCTCACACTTGTGATCCCAGCACTTTGGGAGGCCGAGGCGGGCCGATCACCTGACATCAGGAATTTGAGACCAGCCTGGCCAACATGGCGAAACCCCGTCTCTACTAAAAATACAAAAATTAGCCGGGAGTGGTGACACATGCCTGTATTCCCGGCTACTCGGGACGCTGAGACAGGAGAATCTCTTGAATCCGGGAGACGGAGAGTGCAGTGAGCTGAGATCGCGCTACTGCACTCTAGCCTGGGCGACAGAATGAGGCTCTGTCTCAAAAAAAGAAAGAAAAAGAGAGAGAGAGAAAGAAAGGAATGGAAAGGAAAAAAAAAGACCGAGACTAAAAGTCCCGAGACAGGGTCAGGAGCACTAGGAAAAGACCCTCGGAGACACGGGTTGGGGGAATGAAGTCTCCCATGGAGGCAGGGCCCCCTAACATCCTCAGGCCCTTGGTGCTGGGAGTGCTGTGGTGGGGTGCGGAGGTCGAGGAGGGAAGCCCTCGGGGACAAGAAGACCTGCACTTGGAGTCAGCCCAACCCTGCGCAGTGCTTTGGGCAAGGGGCTCCGCCTCGCTGAGCCTCAGTTTCCCCTCTGTAAAATGGGAATCATAATCTGCCTCCTCCTCGTGGGGGGAAGTGGAAAACTTACATTAACCCAGGGGAAATCAGAGAGAAAGGAGACGAGAGCAGGCGGGCGGCCCTGAGGAGCCCTTAGGGTGAGAACTCAGCCCTGATGCTCACCCTGCCCCTAGGTGGATGGAGTGGAGGAGGAACTCCCGCCAGAGCCCGAGCCGGAACCAGAGCCGGAGCCGGAGAAAGCCGAGTGAGTGGGCCCCTATCACTGCCTCTCTCCTAGACCAGGAGCCTCCAGAGGTCAGGCCCTGAGGCCGTCCTGACCACCCTGTGTCCTCAGCAACACCCCGCCCAGACTCAGGCACAGAGGAGGGGCCCCGAGAGAAAGACTCAAGAAATAAATGCTCCAGCCTGGGCAACATAAAAAAAAAATTAAAAATTAGCCAAGCATGGTAGTATGTGTCTGTAGTCCCAGCTATGGGGAGGCTGAGGTGGGAGGATCGCTTGACCCCCAGAGGTGGAGGCTGCAATGATCCCTGATCATAGCATTGCACCCCAGCCTGGGTGACAGAGCAAGACCCTGTCTCAAAAAAAAAAAAAAGAGATAGAAAAATGAGTGCTCCATCTGGTCACCAGGCCTTTCTGCATGCCATTCCCTCTGCCTGGAACATGGGCCTCCATGCCTACTCTGAGTCTTTCTCATCCTTTCCATTCTCCAGGACACCTGACCCCCTCCTAAGCTAAGGAGGTGTCTCCTCCAGGTTGCCACAACCCCCTGAGCTTCCTGCATCCCAACCCCGACCACTCTGGGCTGTCACTGCCTGGTGTCTCCCACATTGGACTGGAGCCTCATAAGGGCAAGTCCTGAGATTATCTCATCACCCCATGTACACAGCACCATCCAAACCTGAGCCAGGCAGGAGCGGGCCCCCGGTGAACGGTTCTGAATGAATGAACTCATGCATTGCCTGCCCAGGCACCTCCTGACCTCTCTCTGTCCTGCCCTGCAGTGCCGAGAATGGGGAGAAGGAAGAAGTTCCCGAGCCCCCACCAGAGTCCTCCAAGAAGCAAGCACCTCCCTCACCCCCTCCAAAGAAGGAAGAAGCTGGGGGCGAATTCTGGGGAGAACTGGAGGTGCAGAGGGTGAAGTTCTTGGTGAGGATCCAGCCAGGGCACTTGAACCTTCTCTCTGGGAGCCCCACCTCTGGTGCCCACCTCTCCTGCTCACCCTGTTCTTGCATTCACCTGTTGAAGTTCATCTCTAAGAAAAATCCTAGCTGGGGAGAAGACAGAGGCATCCCCAGAGCTGGGAACAGGGTGGCATTTTTAGGTGGCCCTCCCTTGGTTCCTTGTCCCCTCCCTGCTCACAATCCTTATTCCCACCTCCACACCTTTTTCACTGGGGCCACCCAGCCACACTTCCACCACTGCCCTCTATCCAGAGCTACATTCAGTGAGGCCACTGCTCTGGCCTTCCCACTGTGGCCTGTTTCTTAGCTGTCAGCCCTTAGAGTCTCAGCCCCTACCCCAGCCCCAGTGCTGCTGTGGAGGTCTGAGCTCTCCCAGTTCCTGGGGAAACGCTCATCCCATCCAGGCCAGGAAGGAGGGTGGGTGTTTGGAGGCAAGTTCCCGGGCTGCCTCCATCCTGTCTCCTCTCCAGGCCTGGCCTGATAGAAGTGGGTAAGGGAGGCCGGGCGCGGTGGCTCACGCCTGTAATCCCAGCACTTTGGGAGACTGAGGTGGGCAGAACACCTGAGATCCGGAGTTCGAGACCAGCCTGGCCAACATGGTGAAACCCCGTCTCTACTAAAAGTACAAAAAAAGTTAGCCGGGCATCGTGCTGCATGCCTGTAATCCCAGCTACTCAAGAGGCTGAAGCAAGAGAATTGCTTGAACCCAAGAGGCAGAAGTTGCAGTGAGCCAAGATTGCGCCACTACACTCCAGCCTGGGTTGACAAAGCAAGGCTCTCTCTCAAAAAAAAAAGAGGTGGGGGGCAGTGAAGGAATCATGTGGAATGAAGGTGGTTCCCTGAGACTTTGTGGGAAGAATAACGGATGGAGGGAAAGGTGAAGAGAAAGAGGTAGAGATGGAAGATGTTCCCGGCCATGCGAGGGGGCTCATGCCTGTAATACCAGTACTTTGGAAGGCTGAGCTGGGAGGATTCCTTGAGCCCAGGAGTTTGAGACAAGCCTGGGCAACATAGGGAGACCCCTGTCTCTACAAAATAGTTTTTTTTTAATCTTTTTTTTTTTTTAATTACTGGTCATTGCAGAGCAAGGCAACCCTAAGGCAATGAGCCCAGAGTAGCCAAAACTTTTTTTTTTAATTAGCTGGGTGTGCTGGCACAAGCCTGTGGTCCCAGCTATTCAGGAGGCTGAGGCGGGAGGATCACTTAAGCACACGAGTTTGAGGCTGCAGTGAGCTATGATTGCGCCACTGCACTCCAGCCTGGGTGACAGTGAGAACTTGACTCAAAAAAAAAAAGTTCCGTTCCATCTTGTGTAAAGCAGACAGGGTGACCTCAGGAAGCAGCATGGCCAAGAGGCTGGGAGCTTGGACTCTGACCGTGTTCAAAACCCAGCTCTGCCACTCCTTGGCTGTGTTACCTTGAGCAAGACACCGCTTCCCTGAGCCTCAGTTTCTTCATCTGTAAAGTGCGCGTAACAGTAGTACCCACTTCACAGAGCTGTGGTGAGAATTTAACAAGTTTATGCAAATAAAGCTCTTAGCCCAGTAGAAGGTCGGGGCCAGGTGCGGTAGCTCACGCTTGTAATCTCAGCACTCCGGGAGGCCGAGGTGGGTGGATCACCTGAGGTCAGGAGTTCGAGAACATCCTGGCTAATGTGAAAACCCTGTGTCTACTAAAAATACAAAAATAAGTTGGGCATGGTGATGCATGCGTGTAATCCCAGCCGAGGCATGAGAATTTGAACCCGGGAGATGGCACCACTGCACTCCAGCCTGGGCAACAGAGAGCAAAACCCTGTCTCAAAAATAAATAAATAGATAGATAGATAGGCGGTTGTGAGAACAGTTATTGGGAGTCCAGGTGCTTTGACTGTGGGTAAATGATGGGATGAGTTCTCCGGGGAAGAGGCCGATCTGTGAGTGCCCTCTCTTTCTCTCTCCTTTCTCTCTCAGAACTACCTGTCCCGGAACTTTTACACCCTGCGGTTCCTTGCCCTCTTCTTGGCATTTGCCATCAACTTCATCTTGCTGTTTTATAAGGTGCTGGTCCTGAAGGGCGGAGAGGGTCAGGCCCTTATCCAGGCTGTGGGACGGGAGGCTCGGCAAAAGGCTTTCTGGGTCCCTCCAGTGAAGGGACAAGGCATTGGGCTCAGGGTCCTTAGGAGGGTTCAGACTGGACACTTGGATCCTGGGACTGCCCTCTGTGGGGTTGAGTAGGGGGTGCCTGAATCCATCTGGGACAGACACCTGAGTGCCTGCGGGAGCCAGAGCAGCAGGAGCAGGAGCTGAGTTCCCTGCTCAGCTCGGCCACAGGCCAGTTCTGTGCACCTGGGTAAAGGCCCTCAGCTCTCGGCAATACCCACTGATTCCGCTAAGCATCTTTGCTTTCACGTAAGCTAAACAGAAGTTCGTGGGGAGGAAGAAACGGGCCGCTCACAGAATGGAACGAAAGGGCTAAGCGCCAGGCCTCCTGAAGGACAAAGGGACCCTTGGGGTCTTGCCAGGGGTCGAGATAACAGGACAGTAAGGTAGATTAGAGAGATGGGAGCGTGCCCCTGTGGGCCCCAGTCCTGCTCACCGCCCACTGGTTGCGTGAGATTAGGCAAGGTGCTTAACGCCTTTGTGCCCCAGCCGCCTCACCTGTAAAATGGGATACCTCTTAGAGCTGTGGGATTGAAAGAGGATGAGGCGCCAGGTGCGGTGGCTCACGCCTGTAATCCCAGCACTTTGGGAAGCAGAAGCGAGTGGATCATCTGAGTTTGGGAGTTCGAGACCAGCCTGGCCAACATGGTAAAATCCCATCTCTACTAAACATACAAAAATTAGCCGGGCGTGGTGGAGCGTGCCTGTAATCCCAGCTACTGAGGAGGCTGAGGCAGGAGAATCACTTGATTCCGGGAGGTGGAGGTTGCAGTGAGCTGCAATTGTGCCACTGCCCTCCAGCCTGGGCCACAAGAGTGAAACTCTGTCTGAACAAATAATAATAATAAAGAAAGAGGATGAGGCCAGGTGCGGTGGCTCACACCTATAATCCCAGCAATTTGGGAGGCCGAGGTAGGTGCATCACCTGAGGTCAGGAGTTCAAGACCAGCCTGGCCACTGTGGTGAAACCCTGTCTCTACTAAAAATATAAAAAATTAGCTGGACGTGGTGGTGGGCACCTGTAATCCAAGGTACGTGGGAGGCTGAGGCAGGAGGATCCTTGAACCTGGGAGGCAGAGGTTGCAGTGAGCAGAGATTGGGCAATGAGTGCAACTCTCCGCCCACCGAATAAAAAAGATGAATATGTGTAAGGCACTTAGAACAACAGTACCTGGCATGTAAAAGCGCTGTGTAAATGGTAGCTGCTACTAATTTTTGTGTTAGTGTTAATATTAGTGGGCAGTCTCTTTAGTGCTCCACTATCAAGATGAACCAACCCTGTCTTCAGTTCTGTGTCACTTGGTTCAATAGGCTAATTCCCAGGACAGAGTCTGATTTGCTAGCTAGGGTCCTGGGCCCACCCATCGATCTTGATTGACAGCCACACCCAGACTGTATCTAGTACAGCCCCAGCTCAATCTCAGGAATGGAGGCTGTTAATATTGTGAGTGGGTTCTGGGTGTGGCAGACCCACAGATGGATCTCTGCCCCCATTTCAGGTCTCAGACTCTCCACCAGGGGAGGATGACATGGAGGGCTCAGCCGCTGGGGACGTGTCAGGTGCAGGCTCTGGTGGCGGCTCTGGCTGGGGCTTGGGGGCCGGAGAGGAGGCAGAGGGCGATGAGGATGAGAGCATGGTGTATTACTTCCTGGAGGAGAGCACGGGTTACATGGAGCCCGCCCTGCGGTGCCTGAGTCTCCTGCACACGCTGGTGGCCTTTCTCTGCATCATTGGCTATAACTGTCTCAAGGTGGGCCATGGCCATGGTTCTAGGGCAAGGGCTTATTGGCTGGGTGGGGGTGGGGCTGGTGCTGGGGCACTGCCTGGGGCTAGGGGCCCTCACAGGGGGTGGGACAGAGGAGGCCTGGGGTTGGGGTGAGGGCGGGGGAACCGGGTACAGGATTGGGGTCTCCAGCAAGGACAATACTCAGATTGGGAACTGACACAGCTCACAGCTGAGGAACCGGGTCCTGGGCCACTGTCTTGATTCTTTACTATTGGATGAACAGTAAAGTACCAAGTACTAAACCTTTGGTGCGTGCTGTTCCCTCTGCCTGCAATGCTTGGCCCCGCTTCCACCTCCTTGCACCTGTTTTATTCATCCTTAAGTTCTAAGTTCAGACCTCCCTCCCTTAGGAAGCCCCACTTCTCTCTCCTGCAGCTCCCCTGTTCTCCCATCCCAGCGCTGAGCCCTCTGTCTCTGCCCCCATCCCAGCCCTGAGCCCCCTGTCTCTGCCCCAATCCCAGCCCTGAGTCCCCTGTCTCTGCCCCAATCCCAGCCCTGAGCCCTCTTGTCTCTGCCCCCATCCCAGCCCTGAGCCCCCTGTCTCTGCCCCCCTATCCCAGCCCTGAGCTTTCTGTCTCTGCTCCCATCCCAGCCCTGAGCTTTCTGTCTCTGCCCCCCATCCCAGCCCTGAGTCCTCTGTCTCTGCCCCCATCCCGGCCCGGAGCCCTCTGTCTCTGTCCCCCTATCCCAGCCCGGAGCCCTCTGTCTCTGTCCCCCACATCCCAGCCCGGAGCCCTCTGTCTCTGTCCCCCATCCCAGCCCTGAGCCCTCTGTCTGGACCTCCTCATTTCTACCCTTATCACTGGGAAAGCTCTTCTGGTTTGGGGTCACACACAGACTCCAGCAAGATCTCATGGCTTCTCCTGAGGCTGTGGTCCAGCCGAGGTGCCTGACGCCCACCCGTGACCTCCTCCCACTATCCAGGTGCCCCTGGTGATCTTTAAGCGGGAGAAGGAGCTGGCCCGGAAGCTGGAATTTGACGGCCTCTACATCACAGAGCAGCCGGAGGACGATGACGTGAAGGGGCAGTGGGACCGCCTGGTGCTCAACACACCGTAAGGACCCAGCCCTGACCTCAGGGTGGCAGCAGGAGGGGACCTGGGTTTCTACCCAGTCCAAGCCGGGACCTCAAAAAACTGGGGTTTCAGGCTGAGCGCAGTGGCTCACACTTGTAACTCCAACACTTTGGGAGGCCGAGGGGCGTGGATCACGAGGTCAGGAGTTGGAGACCAGCCTGGCCACTATGGTGAAACCCCATCTCTACTAAAATACAAAAAATTAGCTGGGCATAGTGGCACGCACCTGTAGAACCAGCTACTCGGGAGGCTGAGGCAGGGGAATCTCTTGGACCAGGGAGGCGGAGCTTGCAGTGAGCTGAGATCATGCCACTGCACTCCAGCCTGGCAACAGAGTGAGACTCCGTCTCAAAACAAAACAAAACAAAACAAAAAACTAGGGTTGCAGGGCCCTGCAGGCCCTGCCTTATTCCCCCCATGCCTTAGTCTTCCTCTCCATAAAAGGGGCACATTTCCCATGCATTACAGCCTCTGTGTAGGTGCGGATGATACACAGAGATTCCTAGACCTGGGCCCTGGAGGTTCCCATTCAGTGACTCTGGGGTGTGAGCCCAGGAACCTATGTTTTAAACCCTGTCCCTAGGTATGATTCTTACTCAGGTGCAGGGCGTGCAAAATAAAAAACATGGTTGGGGGCAGTGGCTCACTCCTATAATCTCAGCACTTGGGACACCAAGGTGGGCAGAGCGCTTGAGGTCCGGAGATTGAGAGCAGCAATGTGGATGAAACCCCATCTCTGCTAAAAATACAAAAACTAGCCAGGCATGGTGGCGGGCGCCTGTAGTGCCAGCTAATCAGGAGTCTGAGGCATGAGAGTCACTTAAACCTGGGAGGTGGAGGTTGCAGTGAGCCGAGATTGCACCTCTGCACTCCAGCCTGGGTGACAGTGAGACTCCATCTAAAAAACAAACAACCAAACGAAAAGAAAAGAAATCAGTAGAAGCCTTAGGGGCCGTGCTCAGTGGTTTATGCCTGTAATCTCAGAACTCTGGGACACCAAGGTGGGAGGATCCCTTGTGCCCAGGAGTTCAAGACCAGCACGGGCAACATGGGGAGACCTCTATCTTAAAAAAAAAAAAAAAAAAAAAAACAAAAAACTAAAAGATTATCCAGGCATGCTAGCCTGGATAGCACATGCATGTAGTCCTAGCTATTTGGGAGGCTGAGGCAGGAGGATCACGTGAGCCCAGGAGTTCCAGGCTGCAGTAAGCTATAATTACACCACTGTCCTTCAGCCTGAGTGACAGCAAGACCTTATGTCTTGGGTGGGGAATTGGAAGTGCAATGAATTGAAGCACTTCAAAAATTGCAAATCTGTTAATTCATAACGAATCATCACTCCACTTTCTCAAAAACAAAACTCACTGGCCATATTTGAGATGTTAGGGCATACATTTGCCACTTGGAAAACTGGTAAATAAAGGACCAGAATCATGACATTAAATGAAATCGATCAGTATGAGGAAACAGGCATTTCCACTGGAGTTGGTGCCGGATCAGTCTGCTGGTTTGGACTCTCCCAGCCCCGACACCATGCCAAAGCCTCTTTACTGGAGTGCCATTCTGAGGTCTGTTTTGCACATCTGGCTCTGAATGCAAATTCTCTGCCTCATCTGGGGTCCAGCAAAGATGGCAGTGGGGTCCCCACTGTTCAAGGTTCCTATAAAAAAAAGCAGTGGAGCCAGGCACAGTGGCTCACGCCTGTAATCCTAGCACTTTGGGAGACCAAGGCGGGTGGATCACTTGAGGTCAGGAGTGCCAGACCAGCGTGGCCAACATGGTGAAACCCCATCTCTACTAAAAATACAAAAGTTACCCATGCATGGTGGTGGGCACTTGTAATCCCAGCTACTCGGGAGGCTGAGGCAGGAGAATCGCTTGAACCCAGGAGGCAGAGGTTGCAGTGAGCCAAGATCACACCACTGTACTCTAGCCTGGGTGACAGAGTGAGACTCCATCTCAAAAAAAAAAAGCAGTGGAGTTTCAACCCACCTCAGTTCCTCTGGCCCTAACCTCTCCCCCCTCCACCCTGTCTCTGTCTCTCTCTCTCTCTCTCTCTCGGCAGGTCTTTCCCCAGCAACTACTGGGACAAGTTTGTCAAGCGCAAGGTGAGAGGACATGGATGCACTGGGTCCGTGCCTGCCACCAGGCCATCACAGGCTTGCCAAGCACTTGCTTGGCGTGTGACCTTGGGCAAGAGATTTTGCCTCTCTGAGTAGCACCTCAGTTTCCCCACGGGGAGATGGGCATAGTAAGCACACATCCCTCTCTTGAATGGGCACATGGAAAGGGCGGAGCATCCAGGCCGGGTGCGGTGGTTCACGCCTATAAACCCAGCACTTTGGGAGGTCTAGGTGGGCAGAACACTTGAGCTCAGGAGTTTGAGACCAACCTAGGCAACATGGCAAAATCTCGTGTCTACCAAAAATACAAAAAATTAGCCGGGCGTTGTGGCACATGCAGTCCTAGCTACTCGGGAGGCTGAGGTGGGAGGATCGGTTAACCTAGGAGGTGGAGGTTGCAGTGAGCCGAGACTGCACCATTGCACTCCAGCCTGGGTGACCGAGTGAGACCTCATCTCAAAAAAAAAAACACATAATAACAAAAAATAAAAATGCATAGCATAGTGCCTGACACAGAGTGAGTACTCAAGAAATACTAGTTTAGGATGGGTACGGTGGCTCACGCCTGTAATCCCAGCATGTTGAGAGGCTGAGGTGGGCGGATCACTTGAGGTCAGGAGTTTGAGACCAGCCTGGACAACGTGGCAAAACCCCATCTCTACTAAAAACACAGAAATTAGCTGGGTGCCTGTAATCCCAGCTACTCGAGAGGCTGAGGCAGGAGAATCGCTTGAACCCAGGAGGTGGAGGCTGCAGTGAGCTGAGATCGCACCATTGCACTCCAGCCTGAGTGACAGAGTGAGACTCCATCTCAAAAAAAAGAAATACTAGCTGAGAGAGAGGAAGTTAGCAATACTGTCTTAAGCACACACACTCTGGAACGGATTGCCTGCTTTTCTTTTTTTTTTTTCTTTGAGATGGAGTCTTGCTCCGTCACCCAGGCTGGAGTGCAGTGGCGCGATCTCAGCTCACTGCAACCACCACCCAAGTTCAAGTGATTCTCCTGCCTCAGCCTCCCAAGTAGCTAAGGCGCCCACCACCATACCTGGCTAATTTTTGTATTTTTAGTAGAGATGAGGTTTGTTTCACCATGTGGGCAAGGCTGGTCTTGAACTCCTGACCTCAGGTGATCTGCCTGCCTGGGCCTCCCACAGTGCCGGGATTACAGGACGTAAGCCACCGTGCCCAGTCAATTGCCTGCTTTTCTACTTCTGGCTTATTGACCTTTCTGTACCTCATAATCAAAGAGGGGTAATCCAGCCATACAGGGTTGTTGTATTATACTACATGAGCAGTATCTGGCATATAGGAAAACACTAGTTATGTTGACTGTTACCATAATTCATTCACTCATGTTTACGGAGCACCTATTGTGTGCCAGGAACAGTTTCAGAAACCTGGGGTGGCTCATGCCTGTAATCCCAGCACTTTGGAAGTCCAAGGCGGGCGGATCGCGAGGTCAGGTGTTCAAAACCAGCCTGGCCAACATAGTGAAACCCCGTGTCTACTAAAAGTACAAAAATTAGCCGGGTGTGGTGGTAGGCACCTGTAATCCCAGCTACTTGGGAGGCTGAGGCAGGAGAATCACTTGAACCCGGCGGAGGTGGCGGTTGCAGTGAGCCAAGATGGTGACAGTGTACTCCAACCTGGGCAACAGAGGGAGATTCCATTTCAAAAAAAAATGCACCCCCATTTCTCACTCAGAGTGTCCCCAGAACCCCCTTGCAGGCCACGACACAAACCCGCACTCCAGCCCTGTCTACACAGCCTGACGCTCTCTTGCGCAGGTCCTGGACAAACACGGGGACATCTACGGGAGGGAGCGGATTGCCGAGCTACTGGGCATGGACCTGGCCACGCTGGAGATCACAGCCCACAACGAGCGCAGGCCGAACCCCCCACCGGGGCTGCTGACCTGGTGAGCCCGGGACGCCCTGCACGGGCCTGGGGCATGCAGGGGAGGGGACAGGGGTCTGACACTCAGGCATCTCCTCCCATAGGATCATGTCCATCGATGTCAAGTACCAGATCTGGAAGTTTGGGGTCATCTTCACGGACAACGTGAGCAGTGGCCCACAGGTTGGGGAGGGGGTCTGCAGGGGTGGGGCGTTAGGAGGGTTCCCAACTCCAGGTGTTCCTGACCACAGAATAACTCCTGGGACTCCTGGGACTCTAAGGTACCTTCTGACCCACACAAGGCTCCTTATCCCCTCAAACACCTTATTATTATTTTTTTATTTTTAAGAATAGCTGGGATTCGGTGTGCTGGCTCACACCTGTAATCCTGGCACTTTTAGAGGCCAAGGCTGGTGGATCACTGGAGTCTAGAGTTCAAGAACAACCTGGGCAATATAGTGAGATCCTGTCTCTACAAAAAGTTTAAAAATTAGCTGGGGCTGGGCGTGGTGGCGCACGCCTGTAGTCCCAGCTACTCAGGAGGCTGAGGCAGGAGAATGGCTTGAATCTGGGAGGCGGAGGCTGCAGTGAGCCGAGATCGTGCCACTGTACTCCAGCCTGGGTGACAGAATGAGAATCCATCTTAAAAAAAAAAAAAAATTAGCTGGGCAGCCAGGCACAGAGGCTCATGCCTGTAATCCCAGCACTTTCGGAGGCCAACAAAGATAGATTGCTTGAGCTCAAATATTTGAGACCAGCCTGGGCAACACGGTGAAACTCCATCAATACAAAAATTTGCCGGGTGTGGTGGTGCACACCTGTAGTTCCAGCTACCTACCAGGCCGCGGTGGGGAGATGCCTTGAGCTCAGGAGGCAGAGGTTTCAGTGAGCTGCATGTGCACCACTGCACTTCAGCCCGGACAACAGAGCGAGACCCTGTCTCTAAAAAAAAAAAAACAGAGTGGCCAGGCATGGTGGCTCAGGCCTGTAATCCCAGCACTTTGGGTTGGGAGACCTGGGTGGGCAGATCACTTGAGGCCAGCAGTTAGAGACCAACCTGGCCATCATGATGAAACCCTGTCTGTACCAAAAATACAAACATTAGCTGGGTGTGGTGACCCACACCTGTGGTCCCAGCTACTCAGGAGGCTACGGCAGGCTTTGCATCCTTCGCTTGAACCCGGGAGGCGGAGGTTGCTGTGGACTGAGATTGCGCCATTACACTCCAGCCTGGGTGACAGAGAGAGACTCCGTGTCAAAAAAAAAAAAAAAAAAGAGAAAGAGATGAGGAAATCTTTCTATGTTGCCCAGACTGGTCTTGAACTCCTGACCTCAAGTGATTATCCTACCTCAGCCTCCCAAAGCACTGGGATTAACAGGCAGCAACCACCATACCCGGCCCAAAACATCCTTTGACTCCCTCAGAGTGCCCTTGGATTCCCAGATTTTCTCCTCTGCAGGGGGCTCCCATCTCCCCCAGGATACCTTCTCACCCAGAATGCCCCAATCTTCCATGTACTCCCCAACCAGAGCTGACACCCGACCCCAAGGCACAGCCGACTCCCAAGTGGCCCGTACCCTCCAGAGTGCTCCTCGTGTGTCCCTGCCTGCCCCCTGACCCCTGGCCCTGTGTGCCCACAGTCCTTCCTGTACCTGGGCTGGTATATGGTGATGTCCCTCTTGGGACACTACAACAACTTCTTCTTTGCTGCTCATCTCCTGGACATCGCCATGGGGGTCAAGACGCTACGTACCATCCTGTCCTCTGTCACCCACAATGGGAAACAGGTGTGGGGACGACCTGGCTTCGGGCTGTGGGCCAGCAGGGAGCAGCGCGGCACTGGGTGGTGGAGGGGTGAGGGCCGGGCAGCTGGGCTGAGGAGGGGCAAGGCCAGGTGGGCTGAGCCAGGGCAGTGTGGGGCAGAGAGGTAGAGCCACAGGGGCTGAAATGGGGGCCAGGACCCAGAATCAGTGGGACAGGGAGAGGGCAAGCCTTGGGGGAGCTGACCCGGCCCCCCTGCCCCCAGCTGGTGATGACCGTGGGCCTCCTGGCGGTGGTTGTCTACCTGTACACCGTGGTGGCCTTCAACTTCTTCCGCAAGTTCTACAACAAGAG